>JAFMPE010037548.1:0-15267 GCA_024759925.1 Ficus religiosa | reverse complement strand
ATAACTTCCTCTTATTAATATCAAAATGTCATATTTACAGAAAATCCCTAATATTGATTTTCTATCCTTAGGGCACACATAGATCCCAACAGACCCATGTCTCATAACCCGACCCCGACCCCTTCCTCGAATCCCGATCTCGTCTCTGGTAACGAATCCCAACCCTGGTCCCCCAGTCCTGAAACTCGGCCCCTGTCCTGAATCCTAACCCCCGTCCCGAATTCTAATCCCCATCCTGAATCTTGAGTTTTTTTTTTTTTCTTTTATTCTGTTGACGAAAAATAGTTTAAAAATAGAGCTAAGGCTTCACCCTGGGATTGCCTACTGTTGTTAGCAAAGATGAAGGCATTAAGACCTAAAGCGGGGGTTTTAAGTCCCCCTCAGCTTTTTTCTAATTCCGTTATATGTGTGTGTGTGTGTGTGTGTGTGTGTGTATTTGATCAATACTTCCGAATAGCCCGCCTAAAAAATTAAAGCTTCATTTTATTCTCTCAAAAATTAAAAACTTGTAACTATTATCCATATCTCACCAAAACTTGCCGGGGTGCCTCTTTTGTGGGTTTTGTGTTTCTTTCTTTCTTCATTGCATCAGCACCTAAGTCTTTCACGACCTTTGAGTGAAGCCTAAGGGGTGGAGTAAAATGTCTGATGCTTTAATGTCGCTAAAAACTCATTGAAAGTTAAAGCGATAACACTTAATATAACGAGTTAAAATATGTTGTCCTTAGTTTTCTATCTTAATTTTAAGTTCAATACTATTTAATAATTGATTCAAATGTTAGAAGTTAACCACATAACAAATACTAAAAACTAACAATATGTGAGCAATTACATGAGTAATCAAAATAATATTAAAAGGACAACTGAAAAAAAAAAAAAAGGCAACAGATCTTAATTCTAGTATGATCTAGATGTGTAAAAACAATTCCCCTATTTTGCATAAGTCACTACAACAATAATAGGCTTTTATAACATGAGGTGATAGCGTTTTTAGATTAATGTTATGATGAGGCCCTTAAAAAAGCCCATCCATTGAGCGGGAGCCAAAGTCTTCTGGAGGGAAAATTATCACAAAGCCGAAAAAACACGAAAAAACAAAAAAAGCCAAAGTCATTTAAAAAAAAAAAAAAAAAACTGCAAATGCCCGCACGTTCCCAGTGGCCCCTCTTTCCTTGTTTCCACTTTCGTTCTCTCCCCCCCCCCCCCCCGCCCCTTTTTTTTTTGGTGCAAGCACAAGAATTCAACAGCACCAACCACAATTTCCATTTTCCACCCGCTGCGTTTGAATCGACAATCAAATCCTGGTGAGTTGGTTAGTAAATCTTATCACCAAAGTAATTTTCTACTTTCAACTTTTCCATTACAATCTAGATGCATTTGAAAACCTCAACCCTAATTTCATTGCGTCAGGTGTCAATCCACAACCGATTCCAAGAAATTTCTAGATGACTATTATTTTTTATTTGCGGTTTTAAATATATGTTTCTTAGTTTAATCATTTTGCTTTGTACAGTAACAAAATTCTAGTGAAATCAAATCAACGCTTAAATATATAATTAGCGTAATTTCAAATGCAATATATCATAGAATGTAATATGATTATAGACTGCCAATAAATTTACATCTAACTTCATCATAAAGTACTAAGTTTAAACTCCCAACCTTAAATTCAAAAAAATAGAAAGGAATAATCAAATATAGTGTACGTTTAAGGAAACCTTGAAAAGTTATCCAACTCTTGTCCATGTTGACAATCTCTTGGCATCTTCTTATCTAATTCATTAAAGGGTAGGTGTATTAACACCCCCTATTTTACTTTTCCCATCTATTTCTTAAAACCACCTAACAAATTAATTTTGTAATTGAAAAATTACTTGTTAACAAGTTAAAAAGTGCTGATGTTGATACCAATCTATTAAATGATTATCACAACCTTGATAGCATGGACGGGCCTTATCTACTTGTGTGGATGATCAGCTTTGCTAGTGTGGCAAAATAGGAGATTCCTATGAAATGTTTGGAGAAACATATGAGATTTTATTTGGCATTGGGCATCTAGGGATGGTTTTGACTCATTGTTAATGTGTTGCAAATTTAGATGATTAGTCATGTACCTAGCCTCTTTAATCCGTTTGTGAGATGCTCTGCTAATAATGTCTATTGTTTGTCCTTTTTTATTTTTTATTTTTATTTTTCAGTTTTTCAGTTCTACACTTATGCCCTTGCACTTTCTTGTACTTGGTTTAATGAGACTCCAAGTGGTGACTCTATTATATGATAAGGGACTTCCCAATTATTTAATGAAATTCATTTTAATCCCTTTGAGAAAAAAAGATTTTCTATGACTATGGATTATCTAATTAGAGAAAAACTAGTGAAAATAAAAAAAAAATTATTGAAGATTTCTTTTTTCCAATTATGAATTTAGGACATTAACAAAATGTCGTGTCAAGATTTATCAATGACATTGGTTGAAAGTTGTTTAATAGTCCAACCATAACATGTCTAAATTGTCATAAAAAAATATTAAGAAGACAATATTCTGATGTTGTAGTAAATAATTAACGACATAGATCATGATGTAAAATGTGTCGTTAAAAGTTTAGAACTTTTCACGGCACCCCCATTCAACAATGTTTGTACAAATGTAGTAGAATCACCTTCACGACATTTTTTAAATGTCATTGAAGGCCCTATTTGTTGTAGTGATCTATCCCTTAGTTTTCTCAAAAAGCCCTTATAACTAAATTATTTGCTTTTTTTATTTCTCCACCCACTAAGTCTAAATCTCCTATACATTTTCACTGGGAAAAAAAAATATGCTTTGCTTTTTTTTATTATTTTTTTATTTTTTCGGGCAGGGATTTTTTTTTTTTTTTTTTTTTGGGGAGATATCCAACTTGAATTTTTCGTATGTTTAAAGTACTTTTATTTCACGAAGTCGAATATTTATTTAAAAATAATGTACCTTTTCTATTACTTTTAAACTTTTTATGTTGGAAGCTTATTACTTATTTGAAAAAGTGAAGAAACTAAAGATTTTATTAAAGAGACAAAAGGATTTGTTAGAGTACAAACACAAGATTTCAAAAATTCCATATGATCCTCTATAATGGTCTAAAAATTATATGAATTCCTATTATTCTAGTGAAAGATGTAAATATATATATTTTTTCAATATACATCGGTTATCCTTCATTTTATTATTATTATTTTTAAATATTAGGCTGTAGGAGAGAATTAAGTATAGGAGAACCTTATAATATTGCAAATAGTTTATGTAGAAGATTGGAATTTACCTCTAATTAAAAATATAAAATATATAACCCTTAGTGACAATTATGACTTAATTTTAACTAGTTGGAAATGCCGTGGAAAAAAAAAAGTAAAAAAACAGTAAAATAAGGAGGAAAAAATAAATAATTTAGTTATAAGGGCTTTTTGGGAAAATTAAGGGGCGAAACAAGTAATTTTTTAGAATGGGTCTATTGACACCCGCTTGTATACTTTTCACATACACCTACTTAAACCAACTACTAAATAAATTTAGAAAGTTTATCTATTCTTTCTACACACCTCTTAATATTACAAAAATGCCCTTAAATTAAATTGTACTTAAACGACCTACCAATTAAATTTAGAAAATTGGGGATGTCAATAAACAATTACTATGTTCTCTTCATTGGAGTCCATTCTTCTTCTATTTATTGTTGATTAAGGTTGAGCGTTTTGTGCTATATTTAAAAAAGGATATTTCAATCTTTTTCTTTTAATTTTTAAGTGAGGTGTGTGGAAAAGTATATATATCTTTAACCATTTTTTTGTCCTTAAAAGTAATTTAATTATGGATAAATAAGGAATAATGCAAATTCATTAAATCAGAGTGTGGAAAAAGTGAACAGGGATGGCAATAGAACCCCCAATTTTTTAATTCTAAAATTAATTTATTAGGTGGTTTTAAAAAACTTCCTGGGAAAAGTAAAATTTAGTCTGTCAATAAACGCATCATTCATAAAAACAACAGGGGAGATTATTAAAAGAGTACCAACGACAAAATCCTCTCTATTTTAAGACGTGCATATTTCAATTAATCAATTATGAATTGTTACCTAAAGTCAGGTTTTACATCTCTTTAAATCATTATTTTCTTCTCTTCTTCTTTCTTCTCCATCTTATTACTCGTTTTTGGAAATAACGTGCCTACTTTTTTCAACTAATGCCTTGGCAGTATACAGTAGAAAACCACGTCGTTGGCGTTTAACATTAACTTTATCTACGAAGTTTCATTGTAAAACTTCACACTCACACGCATATATAGATATATATTATATATATAAAGATATATATATATATATAACAGAACTCTCGTATATATAAACATATACTAATATCTGCCAAAGGACAAACTGAGAGACCTATTCATCTGCGCATTTTTTGTAATTATTTATTTTTTATTGCCGATCTTGATACTTCACCAACACGTTAGTTATAGAAACATCTTTGGCACCACCGCGCACTAGAATATTTTTTTTATCGATAAGACTGATTCTAAGACGTTATGAAATTTAAAGACTAAAAGTGACCAAAAATAAAATTAATCTAATTAAGTAAGAGTAGAGCTTATGGACTATTGGTAATTAAAAATATAATAGTAATTGAAAGATGAATAGTCGTGAGAGAAGGGAGTTGAGGAACTATTGTTGGAATGATTTGAGGGTACGTCTTATTAAGACACCATGCTTTTTTTTTTTTTTTAATTATATATATTTTAGGGGAGCACTCTGTTATATGTTAAAAATAGTGCAATATTATGTTGTACTACATTCATATCTCGTATAAGTTAATACTATGTTCTGCCTCAGTTTTTCGTTTGTATTTTGACCTGAAAATAAGGACGCATTCTTGTAATGAAAATCAGATTATGTTGAATTATGTATTGCGTATTTACTCATACTTTTTCAAATTCTTGGTTTTTTATGGAATGAACGGATATTAAATCGGAGTTTGTGACACTCGATGTCAATCAAAATATTAACTAATATTTATCTCTTTGTTTTATTATTCTTATTTTCTACCATTCTCTTCTGCTACATTAGATATTTTTTTAATCTGTTCGTCTTGAAAAACAGAGGTGTTTTACCACATATGCCATTCTTTAATCCACAATGTAGCCCACATGCAAAAATTCACAATGTATATATATATACAACATACCAAGAACAAATCTTAAATCACAATCTTTATATTGATGTTCAGCTAATTAGTTTCTCAACTGAGTACAAAAGAACATTTAAGAGCAGAGTCACAAAACACACACCTGACTCTCTTTCCACGCATTAAACGACACACTGAAGAGTAACATCGCCTAATGCTCTAAGTATAGTACACAAACGACAGAAAGGACAGAGTTATTAAGCAAACGACATCCCACTTTATTTAAGTAAAGGACAAACGACACTAGAGTGCCTACAATATTTGAAGAAAAAAAAGCATTGCGATTCCAAACTCAGCTCTACTGCACCCACCAAGTTTCCTACAATGTACTCAGCTCATCATCCATTCCGTTGCCCAAGGCTTCATTCGATGTCGATACCTGTATATTAGAAAATTAGGAAATGTGGCTAAATGGCCCCCTTTTTTTTTTTTCTTTTCTGGTCGATATTTTGTAAAATTAGAAAAATTATTATTTTTTAAAAATAAGAAAAAATATGGTCAAGCAGGTAGTCAACTACTAATATAATCAATATTAATATGTATCTTTTATTGACTGATTATGATCAATCACTAATTAGCAATTATTTTCTTAATTAAAAAATTGGTCATTTATTTAAATAAGTATTCAAAAACTGTGTATTTACCTAATTTTTCCTAGAAATCTATATCGTATTCTGGTACATATTTTTGAACATATTTTATTTTTAAAAAAAAATAATGGAAGAAACACAGAGGAAAAGTAGCGCAAACCAAGCAACAGATAGTTCATATCCCCTCTACTTAACCTTATTTTCTGTTTGGCCCCACATTCTTACCAAAAAGAAGATAAACAAATTAAAATTTTAATACAAAACGGAAGAGGAATTTTGTTCCTATTATAGATCTTGGGTGAGTGGTTATGGTTAATTTGAATGTTTGATTTTCTTAGGATGTGGTTCATCTGCATCGGTGGTTTCGATCTTCACTTGGCTCAAACTCTTCATCTTTATCGGTCGTTTCATCGTCATTTGGCTTAGACTCTTCACACGTAACATCTATTTCCTGATATCAAGTGTTGCGAAAAAGCATTAAGATCACAAAAAATTCGGCAAACTAATCAAGATCAAGTCAAGCAAATGAGCAAAAAAATAAAATAAAATAAAACAATCCAAAAAAAAAAAATCAAATGAAAAAGGGACCACGCACAATGTCATATTTGTAGTTGATCAAACCCAAATTCTTTAGATCGTCGTGATAAAGCATGTGGATACCGTAGCATTTCACTTCTTTCGTGGAAGACTCGACACTGTAACCAATCTTAAAAGGGTATTTATCAAATGAAAACTCAAGGGAGACCTCTACTACATCGAGACAATCAGTGTAGTCCTAATATTGATACCACAAGAACAGATTATATGAATTAAAAGTTGGGAGTGATGCAAATTGTCGTGCGACATTAAACGACCAGTAAAAACTGCGGACTTCTTCAGTATCTCTTCTAAAATTGAATTTACACTTAAGGTCACGAGAACCAACACTAGAAGTAAAAAATTCTTCATAAGCTTTCCCATCAATAACAGGGCAGAATGCGAAACCCAAGAAGTTGGCATTATGCCATTGTGGAGTGAGTGCGATAGTATATGAAGATCCCTCAAATTGATAGTTGAACCATTTCGAAATCTCATTTCTCGGAAAACACACAACTAAGGATTCACATCTCTGTTAAAAAAGGACACAAATTATTTTTACTGGAACTAATGTATGAAAAATTAGACATTCAAATAATAACAATACACCAGATTAAGAGGTGTACCCAATAAATTTATACTGTATTGCTTTGGCCAAAACTCTCAACGTAATCACTTGAAATTTCATCCCGTGAATCTTGATCCATTTTCAAGCACTCAAAGAAATTCCAGTAATCCACTATTACCCCCATTAGTGTGGAACCTATGCCGAGCCCGAAAGCATTGTCAGAGTATTCTCTTAGAACTCGAAACCCTCTCCAATGACGTGCATCCCCTTGCCTCAAGAATATTTAGAGACAACGGAAGTTCTGGTATAGGTTCTTACAATTTCCAATGATAAGATGCTTCAGCTTAAACAGTCCTACAATGCCTGGAGGGATCTTTGATATATTCGAATCACTGAGCTCAAGATATTCAATACCCGAATATCGGAACTCAAAAATATTGCTTGGTACATTCTCAATCCCTTTGCAACCGTTCAAGTAAATACCCTGGAGACCAGGGCAATCCTCATTTAAGGAAGAGGGAATTTCTTTTATTACTGTCCAACTCAAATTTAACGTCTCGAGATTCCTTGGAAGCAGTACAGGAAAATCGTCAAGATATGAGCACCGAGGTAATACAAGATATTAGAAGGATTGTTCAAGAAAAAAAAAAAAAAAAAAAGATCAAACTTATATCATCAAACTAAACAGTTTGGGGAGAACAAATTAAACAAACCATGATTTGTTACATCTTAACTATAATGAAAAAACAAAATAGATTAAGAAAATAAAACATAACAAAACATAATGGTCTGTTTCAAATTTTGTATTACTTTTGGAAGTTATAATGTAATTTTGTTCTGCTCATTATGTCAATGTGATTACGTTCTGTAGATTTTGTTTTTATTTTTTAATTCTTAGAGGGAGGTGTGTGAAGTATAATTTTAGCATATTGTTGTCCTTCACACTAGTTCTATGAATAGGCAATTTTATAAGAACAAAATTAATTACAAAAACTGCCGGAAGAGTAGATAAATGGATGTTAATAGATCTTCTCTTTGTTAAATTCTAATGAAACTAATTCTTTAGCTTTCTTTTAATTCTATTCAAAAGTGAAACTGGGAGCCGAGCCGATCAAGACATATTTGATTGTTCTTTCAACCACGCAAGATTTGGTTGTTTTGGTCGGTTTGCTTCGGTTTTGATTATACAGTGGGTCACCAGGTAGTATACAAGGGGTAACCGGGCATTTTTTTAAAGCTATTTGTACCCCCTTTTTTTCTCAATTTTTTGGATCAATAATTTGTTCTTAACAAAATAACATACATGGATATTGGATACTTTGATTTGATAGTGCTAAAACAAAGAAACAGATTCAAAAGTTCCATAATTAAACATAATGTAAAGTCGAAAGTTTTAATGACATTGAACATTGAACATAGTAAACGACTAAACAAAATGAAATCAGAATCCAAAATTTAACGATGTCGTTTCACTCCTCATTAGTTCTTCGTTATTTTTAATTAATTTATATAGAAATAATCTTTATAGAATGATATCGTAGATATAAAACATGTTGCTATATATAACAAAAGGGCTTGGACTTGTGCAACTAGACTATTGTGGTGAGAATGTGTTAGGTTGCACCAAATTTGAGCGCATTATTCTTCTTCTTCCTTAAAAGAAAATATAAAACAGAGATTTGTGCCACCTCTGCAATTTCCTCTTCAATAATTTGAATCACAGCGAGTTAGTGAATTCTCAAATAATAATACTATCAATAACAAATTAAAAATTTTAAATTAAAAAAAAAAAAAAAGAAACTTATGGGATATTGATGCGGTGAAGCAATAATTATGTTGGGATTACCGCAAGACCAAATACAGTAATTTTCCAGTTTGCATAGGGTATATTAATGTCGTTAGATTTTGGCGAAAAAGTAGGATTTTTTTTTTTTTTTTTTTTTTTTGGAAACGAACTAATGAGCTATAGTTGTCGCTTTACCACAATGTATGTCACTTTCCGGTCAAATTTCATTGTTTAGGCTTTCAAAAGTTGTTTTTTACTTTTCTTTTTTTTTTTTCTGTTTTTGTAACAAGTCGACTTAGAGATTTTGGTTTTCAATTCCGATTGTGTTTCTTTAATCCTTGAGTTTAATAGCTTGAATTCATGTTTCCCATTGACGAATTTCCTATTTCAAAAAGTTTCAAAAAAAAATTCTTTAATAATATTAGGTTGTTTTGGCTTAGTTTTCCATTGTACTTTGTCGCATAATTAAGGACATCCTCTTGTAATGAAAACAAAATTATGTTGAATGAAATTTCGAGTATTTTCTTTATCTATTTTTCAATTCTCGGTATTCTTGATGAATCAACGACTTTTTATATCAATTTCCAGTATTCTGCGTGAATCAGTGGATTTTAAAGCGATTTTTGTGACATTCGATGTGAATCAAAATATTAACTAATATTTATCTCTTGGTCTTATTTTCTACCACACTCTTCCGCTACATTACATTAGATATTGTTTTAATCGCTTCGTCTTGAAAAACATATCGGTGTTTTACCACATATGCAAAATCCACTATATATATATATATACAACATATATACGAAGAACAAATCTCAAAGCACAATCTTTATATTGTTGTTCAGCTAATTAGTTTCTCAACTGAGTACAAAAGAACATATATGAGCAGTCACAAAACACACACCACACGCCACGGAATGCTCTATCTAGGACACAAACGACAGAAAGGACAGAGTTATTAAGCATACGACAACCCACTTTATTTAACTAAAGGACAAATGACACGAGAATGCCTAGTGGGCCAAACGACAAGCAATCAAGCTCCTGTATCAAGGTCTGTCAAGTACTTTAGAACAAGTAATAAATCCAATATTTGAAGGGGGGAAAAAAATAAAAAAGAAAAAAGCATTGCGATTCCACACCCAGCTCTACTGCACCCACCAGTAGCCTAGTGTACCCAGCTCATCATCCATTCCGTTTCCTGAGCCTTCATCCGTATATCGATACCTATACATTAGAAAATTAGGAAATGAGGCTAGATGACCCTTTTTTTTATTTGATCGAAATTTTGTAAAATTAGAAAAATGAATGTTTTTTAAAAATTAAAAAAAAAAAAAAAAAAGAAGTCAAGCAGGTAATCAATCACTAATATAACTAATATTAATATGTATCTTTCGTTGACTGATCATGATAAATCACTAATTAATAATTATTTTCTGAATTAAAAAAATTCGGTTATTTGTCTAAATAAGTGTCCAAATTTTGTTATTTACCAAAATTTTCCTATAAATAAGTATCATATTCTGGTACATTTTCTTGAACATATTTTTTTTTAATAATGGAAAAAAAAAAACAGACTATCGAGGTGAAAAGTAGCACAAATTAAGTAACAGATAGTCAAGGGTCCGTTTAGGAGCTTTTTAGGAATGATTTTGTTTTATATATGAAATAGAAATGAGAATGCTTTGAAAATGATTTTGAGCTATTTTTTTGACGTTGTGCTTGATAGTGTTTCTAGAGAAATTGGATTGAGTACAAAAAAAGGTAAAATTGTGTTTGTGTATGTTTTTTAATATGTTTGTTGAGTGTGTAAGCTTTAAAAAAAAATATGAAAAAACAGAAATGGGAAAATAACTTTATTTTATTTTCAAATTCCTTAACAGAAAACAAAAATGATTTTTTATTTTCATTTCTGTTTTCTGATTTGGTGCAAAACAAAAGCTATGTTATAACCATTTTCAAACTAGTTTTATTGTTAACCGTGAGATATATTTCCAAAACATTATGGAAACAATAGCAAAGGAGGCCCATATTTTCCTCTTTACCTTATTTGTTGTTTGACCCATATTCTTACCAAAAAGAAAATTAAAAAAAATTAAAAAGAAATTTAATAAAAAGTGTAAAGAGGAATTTTGTACCTATTATATATCTTGGGCGAGCGGTTACGGTAAATTTGAATGTTTTATTTTCTTAGGATGTCATTCATCTGCATCGGTGGTTTCATCTTCACTTGGCTCATCTTCATGCGTAGCATCTGATTCCTATATCAATTGTTGTGGAAAAAACAATAAGCTCACAAAATATTTGGCAAACTGATCAATATCAAGTCAAGCAAATGAGCAAAAATAAATTAAAACAATACCCGAAAAAAAAAATCCAAGTGAGAAAGATCACGCACAACATCACATTCGTAATCGATTTCCATATCCTTTAGATCGTCGCGATAAAGTATGTGGATACCGCACCGTTTCACTTCTTTCGTGAAAAACTCGACACCGTAATCAATAATATCATTAACCAATGAAAACTCAAGGGAGACCTCTACTGCATCGTTAGAAGCATTGTAGTCCTGATGTTGATACCATGATGATCTGAATTCAAAGGGACTAATCCTAAATGTTGTTGTCTTGGGACTTCATAAACCATCCAATCAAAACGGCGGACCTCTTCAATATCTCTGATTTTAAAATTGAATTTACACTCTAAATAGAGAAAACTACCCACAAAAGTGGAAATTTCCTCGTAAGCTTTCGCATCAATAACAAGGTAGAATATGAAACCCAAGAAGTTGGCATTATGTCACTGTGGAGTGAGCGCGATAGTATATGAAAAGCCCTCAGATTGATAGCCGAACCACTTCAGAATCTTATTTTCTGGATAGCACACAACTGTGGAGTCATCTCTCTATTAAAAAATGACACCAATAATTTTTACTGAAACTCATGTATGAAAAAATTAGACATTCAAATAATAACAATACACCAAATTAAGAAGCGTACTCGATAAAGTTTATGCTGTATTGCTTTGACCAAAACTCTCAGCTGGTAATCATTTTAAATTTCGTCCCGTGAATTTTGATCCATTTTCAAGCACTTCAAGAAATTTTGGTAATCCAATGTTACCCCATAAGTGTGGGACCTATGCTGAGCCCGAAACCATTGTCTGAGTATTCTCTTAGAACTCGACACCCTCTCCAATGACATGTATCCGCTTGCATCAAGAGCATTTAGAGACAATGGAAGTTCTGGTATAGACTGAAGGTTCTCACAGTTAAAAAGCTCAAGAGTTTCAAGACGAGTCCAAATTATAGATGCTGTCTGGGATTGACTCAAGATTTGCATAGTTCCCTAGTTTTAGACTTTCAATACTGATAAGATTTCCAATCGACGAGGGTAGTTGTCTAATCCCTGTGTGGGTTAACCCAATATATTTTAAACTCTCCATAGGCTTTGAGATTTCTGAGAGACTCTTCAGATTTGAGCAATTGGCAAGATAAAGGCTCCTAAGAGATCGGAGCTCAAAAATATTACTTGGTAGACTCTTAATCATTTCGCAACCCTGCAAGATAATTTCCTGGAGACCAGAGCAATTCTCAATTGATAAAGAGGGAATTTCTTTTATTGCTGTCCATCTCAAATCTAACGTCTCAAGATTCCGTGGAAGCTGTACACGAAACTCAACAAGACTTGAGCACCGAGGTAGTTTGAGATATTTCAAGGACTTTAGCTTATGTATACTGCTAGGAATTTTCGAAAGGGATTTGCAGTCTTTGAGAATTAGTTTAGACAGATTTTCAAGAGAACCAATTGACGAGGGCAAAGACCGTATTCTGGACGAAACTAAATTTAAGGACACTAAACCCGGGGATATGGTCTCTGGAAGAGCTGTTATTTTAACTTTAGAGCCCTTTACTTTAACAATTTTAAGGGTGCTTGGTTCAAATATTCTTTCTGGAAGAGTACTTGAAAGTTTTTCTCACTCCTTTCAAATTGAGTTCAATAAGCTTGTTACTTCGCAAAGTATAAGTTTGCGCAACGTTGGAGATATATTCTTTCAAGATTTGGAGCACGAGAAAGATCCGGAATTTCTTTCAAGTTGTCTGACCCACTGAGATTAATACATTTTAATTTGTCAAGGTCCTGAAAGAAGGGGAAAAAAAAAAAAAGAATAAACAAGAGAGATCTCATAGATTATTATTTTATATATAAAGAATATAACAAATTAGTAAACATATACCTGAACTCCATCCCAAAGTTGCTCAAGTTTGCTACGTGGCATGTGAAGCTCGACAAGATTACTTGGCACAAAATTTGAGGGGAAACACTTTGAAGGATATCCATACCAAGAAATATACCGAAGAGAATGAGGAAGGAATAGAAGATCTTGATTAAGGAATCGAAGGAATCGAACACCGTTACGAATCTCGAGTAACCTCAAATTACACATGTTGTGGAAGACTTCAGTCTTCAAGCATAGGACTTTTTCAATTTTAGATGGGTCCAAGAATATTCCTTCAATTTCTTCAGTCCCCTAACATGATTCAAGAAATAAATTTAGATGGATAAGAGCATATAATTCCAACAAAACAAAAGAGCATAAAGAGGAAGAAGATCAAAGCTTTATTAATTAACTGCTAATTAGGAAACTATTTTTAACGTTGATTTTTTTTTTCTTCCTAATTTAAGTTTATGCAACATTTTAACAAATTACTTCAACATTTATATATTTTTACGCTTACCAGATTGTTGTTCAGGACATGATATGCATCTTCCGCTATCCACAACCTACTGCATTTGCCAAGTCGCTCTTTTGATTGTTGACGTACAATATTCTGACCGAAATCTTGTAGCAAATCATGCATGCAGATGCTATCAGACAGCTTGATAGTTAGGAAAGACTTATCAATGAGATTATTCATGCTAATACGTGCTGAGCCACAACCATCTAATATACCTTCTACATAATCTCTTTCATTCCTTTTAAAAAAACACGCAATATCAAGAAACATAGCCTACTCTGTTGGTTTCGAAAATCAGTTAAAAAAAAATTTAGCGGAAGCATAGTACGGATCAAATCGCACATATAAACAATTTTCTCAAAATTTTTCCGGCGACAATACTTATATTAATTTAATAAAATAAATTAAGAAGAAAGTTTAAAAATTGACCGTTGTTCGATTAGGTCGAAATTCTTGAACTCTTCAAGAACATTCTTGAAAACTCCAAATCCTTCGAAAACCACCAACCTTCTTGAGATCTCCAAATCCTTCAAAACACCAACGGTTCTTTCTCAGCGATCTCCAAATCACGATGAATAGGAAACGGGTGGGCATTTCTAAATTTGGGTTTAATCACACACATGAATTTTGATTCACTTTGTGTTCTTAACTCATGAGACAAAGTGAAGGAGAAGAGAAGAAGAAACTCTCAGATAAAAAAAATACGTATATCTATTCTCTCTGTCAAAAAAAGTTGAATTAATATATCTTCCCTTTTCTAGATACATCGTATCTACCCTTCTTTTTAGATCCATCGTATGTACCCACTTTTAATATTATAGAGAAATAACTGACATCTCCCCTTTTTTTTTTAAATTAATTAATTAATTAATTCAACCATGTGGAACAACATGCACGCCCACTAACTCCATATAGTGGGCATGTTTGATTGATATGGGAGAGAGATCTCTCTCCCATTATCCGATCAGTTAAAATTTTTTTTTTTTTAGATTTATTTTGAATTATTCAAAATAAAATAACCGATCATTTCTTTTCCACATGTATCAAAATTCAAAATTCCACATACACTTTGTGGATATTATGTGAACCACCATGTGTTACACAACTACGGTGTGGTCCTTACGACACTGTATAATATTTAATTTAAAGCTATTTTAAATTTATTTTAAATAATCATATTATTTAAAATACAAATTAATCCAATTAATTTGTTGTGTGAATATTAATATAGAATTCTCAATTCTAAATTAATAAATTAACCCAACATAAAATAATGTTCACATGATTCAATGGAGCCGTTTAGAGGAACTATGGGTTTTATAATTTTAAGCTCCAATAATTTTGACAATTAATTAACACCTTAATTAAAATATCAAAATTATTTATTCCAAATTATTCCACTAAAAATTTGGAATTGCACTCTTAAAATTATAAAATTAATTATATTCAAAGGATTTGAATTGTCCATTGATATAGTCACTACATATAAAATAATCCTCCATAAACGGTTCATAATTAAAGCTAGGTATTTTCCATTAACCTCTTTAATTATATCTTTCTCCTTAAGTGCCATTGATTCTCTAATGAATAATATATTTGTGATCTAATCATAAATTGAGCGCTCTAATTATTCAAGTCTCGAATCAACACTTATATGAACCGTCAATCTGACTTCTTTACGAAGGAATGGATTTCATCTTGTATATTAATATTCCCGACTACTTATTATATTATATTTCCAATATACCAAGAATTTGACACTATTCATTTGTGTCATTACTCGATATGTCAAAAA
>JAFMPE010037437.1:8236-23885 GCA_024759925.1 Ficus religiosa | reverse complement strand
GGAGGGGGGGGGGGGGGGGGGGGGGGGGGGGGGGGGGGGGGGGGGGGGGGGGGGGGGGGGGGGTGTGGGGTGTGGGTGAATGTTAAGAGAGAGAGAGAGAGGGAGAGAGAGGGAGGGGGGGGGGGGGGTGTGGGTGAATGTAAGACGAGTATTTTTCACATGAAATTGTCCTAATAAAAAAAAAAAAAAGGGTGGGTAGGTAAAAGTAAATTAAAAACCTCAAAGTCTTGGGAGATTACCGAGAATCTGAGAGAGGATTTTCATATGGACGACGCCAACTCTCGCTTCCGTCCAAAATCCCAAAGCCAATGCCTTTACCCATTTTCTCATTCTCTCTCTATAGATTCAGGTACAAGACTCACTGGGTACTTACTTTTTTGTTTGGTTCTCGAGAAACCGCGAGAAAGTTCACTCCTTTCTTTAACTTCCTTTGCCAACTAATCTGTGTTATAAAACTAAACTTGATTTTTCACTCACCATTAGGTCAGGTGGGGTTCTCTTTAAAGAGAAGAAGCATTAGCTAGTAGCCATTTTTGAGAAAAATTTGAATAGGAGTTGCTTTAATGGTGATTAAAAGTATTCCTGCCAAAGAAATGCTAGAGCTTGTAGAAAACGACAACTTCGTGAATCCTAGAACTTGTGGACATGGCGATTCTAGTGGTAGTGACGGTTATGTAGTTAATGATCATGTTGGGGATCACAAACATGATCCTCATTACAAGATGTTCTTGGAAAATGTGAAGCAAGATGGGCAGTGCTATGCACTTTCGGTTTTTCAGGAGAATCGTGCGCCCGAGGTGTTAAGGTATGAAATTGGATACTCGGAGGTTGATGAACGTGGGGCGGAGACTGCCGAAGCTTACGAGAGTCATCCGGTGCGTCAGAGCATTATAGGCAAAAGGATCTTAGGGAGGCTTTTCGATGGAGAAAACACGGAAATTGTTAGTAGTTCGGCTGATTTTTCGAGCTGGGGGGATGCTTGCAGCCCGAGGATGTTGAGGTATCTTGCGAGGAATAATAGGAAGAGAGAAAGTATAGAAACTTCATATGATGAATTGAGTATGAGAAGGGGGATTTCCTCCGCGAGAAGGAATGAGGGTGGAGAACCTAGCATACGATCTGGTTTGGCGGATAATTATTTGATCAAGTATGAGATTGGCAATAATGGTCATGTAGATGACGTACCGAGTGAAAGAAGAAAGATTTGCTTGGCGGGGAAGAGAGCAGGCAAAGAACTTAAGGGTCATAACTCTGGTGGAACTAGTCTAAGGTCTGGTTCGAAGAGTAAACAGTTGGCTGAGAATGACTTTGACCATGACGATGGTGATGATGGTGTGGATGATGATGATGAGTATATGAGATTTCTTTGTTCTGATGATGGGGGACTTGGTTCAGAGGGTGAATTTTTGGATCAGTGTGTAAGTGACCATGGAGATGAAATTGATGATTCGGATGAATACCACAGACTTTGTTCGGAGGGTGATTTTTTGGATAAGTGCGTAAGTGTCCATGAAGATGATCTTGATGAAAGGTGTACCCAAATTATGAATTCTGGTTCAAGGGGAACAATTGGATGTTCTTATGCAAGACTTGGTTCAGAGGAAAAATTTTTGGATCAGCACCAAAGTGATCGTGAATATGAAATTCATGACAATGATGAAAATGAGCTTAACCATGAAGATGAAATTGATGATTCTGATGAATACTATGGACTTATCGATTGTGTTCGTGGTAGAATGAATGGGCAGTCTAATACTAGACCTCGTTTGGTGGATAGCCATTTGGTTAAGTGTCGATGTGACCGTGAAGATCTTTCTGACGAAATAGACAAAGAGTACGTCGCATTTGTGAATCAGCTTGAGAAGGATGGTGAAAATGCAATATACAATGTCGAGGATGGTACATGGAGATTTGACAAAGTTGAGGAGAGTGAATCTGATATAGAAATAATGGACAAGGACCCCAATAGTGGTGAAGCTACATTTGTGTCTTCAAAACGTGTATGTATATCTCCTCACACAACTTTGATCTTACTTATTTGTTTTCATGTGAATGTACATGCATATTCGTTGGTTTTCGTCCTTAAATTTTTGCGAATCTGGTTTTTTATTTTTTTATTTTTTACTGGCCTGAATGCTTGTACTGTTGATATTCTAAAAAGGAACAGATTGGTATGGAAGTGATTGATCTCGACAACTACAATTTCACTGAAGATTCTTCTATAAGGTGCTCCCAGTTTAAGAAGGGGCTTATGGAGGTTCTTAAGATGCCTTATGACTCTAAAGAGCATGAAGCTCTTAAGCACGAAGTATCTCGCCGAAGACCGCTAATTCAAGAAACAGTTGAGGGAGACACCAAAAAGTCATATCGGGTGGAACAAAAGCTTGGCAAATCACATCTGGACTTGTACAGTGGTTAGTTCACTTAGTTATTAACTTATTTGCCTTTTTCTTCAGTGGAGCCTACTTCAATTCCAGGATCATATCTGTTCGGTATATACGTAGCTACGACCAAAACTGACTGCTTTTACATTTCAGATTATCGGTTCTTACTTTTGTCTTTTCATTTTGCACAAGAGAAAGCTTAGAACTTGTTTGAAATAATGGCAGAACGTATTGTTGAGAATGGCAACACGAAGGCATACTTACGGATTTCCTTTGGGGATATAATTTGAAATAATTAATGAAAGCAACTATTATGTTTTTTGGATTGCTGATGGTTTTACGGGAAAAAATAAATTAAAAAAATTAAAATGTACTCGACCACCATGTATGATGAGCAAAAGTTTTTTCCTTGTTATGTGTGTATACGTGTTCCTTTGGTTCTATTTTTGGGCATAAAAGAAAACCACGGACCAGATGGGCATGACATGGAAGTGGCGGTAATTTATTTATAAGCACTGACATATCTAGACTTCGCGGTCAGAACATGTTAGTTTTAGGTTCCAATAGAATCGATTTGTGATTTCACTAAAGGTAAGATTTTGTCGTTGACTGATGTTTGTGACTTTCCCATGGTCATTTGGACTTTCAGAATTTAGAAGGGACCAACCCCGAATAGCCTCTGAGTCACTGATTTTGCGTCGATCCTCTTCCATTGTCTTCTCACTAAATTTAACTTGCCTCTGATGCCTGCTTAGGTTGATGCTCTTGTAAATCATGTCATAAATTGTCCATATAACATGTGCATTATGGTATTGCAAGAACTATTTTTACCTGGTCACATGTTCTCTTGTTCTTTAATGATTCTCCTAACTTTTATTTACTAACTTTATGCAGATCTTGCAAAGCAGCTTAAACAAGCAAAAGATGATGACCTCAAATCTTTCAATCTGTTGCGCGGATATTTTTACTGGTTGAAGGTGCGTTTTCAATTTCTGGTCTTTGCCTCAATAAGTGTCTTCATCAAATTCAAATAAAAAATGTGGAATAATAGATTTCCGCTCACCTCATGTGCCTATCTGTTCCTCTATGAGATGTCATTTTAAGAAAAAAAAAACTTAGACGACTCTTTACTTGGCCAATTGATATGCCGGGTCTAACCATCACCTAAAAAGTGGTTAGATTACACTGTTATTAATACTTGATGCATGCTCATACATATGAGACTACTTTTTTTTTTTTTTTTCCTCTGTCATAACTATCTCAATGGAATATATGCTCGGTTATGAGTTGTATTTTCGCTAGAGCAAGTATACATATATGTCTATGTTTGTTTTCGATGACAAATATAAAGCTACGTCATCTCATTTTCTGCGGCTGTACATGATGTGATTTTGTCAGCATATTTCCGAGGATAAAGGGTTTAAGCCATGGCTTGATCCATCATGTTTGGAGGTGCTACCACAGAAGTTAACCGGAAGAACGGAACATGTCCTCAAATCAGAGTACAAGCAAAATCAGAGTACAAGCAAACCCGACGAGTGAAGTTGTGAAGTAGAGGGTACTCTAATTGACAGTTGCATCTTACGCAGTGGAAATTGGCTGTGTGATTTCCTATAATCTTTGTTTGTTTGGTGAGGAAGAGAGAAACTGGATGGTCGTGTAGTTTTTGGGAGTTTTTACATCTCAATTACCTATGCCAAACTTCATTTGAAAAGGTGCATTAGAAATCACATTATTGTGTCGAAAATTCTAAAAGAAAAATGCTGGGAATTGCAAGCTCCAGTTTTACTAACTAGAGGCGGCAGCAATATTTTACCGATGTCACGACAAGAAGATTTCAACCGCAAGAAGCAAGTGTTAGTACCAAAAAAAAATCCAATCCACAGGTGAAAAGAAATAAAAATAACTCAGATCGAAGGTGCTAGTTCCCGTACCATTACAGATTTTCATTTATAGCTCATGAACAATAATTCCGCGGTCATTGCTGAATTATGGAAAGTACTTAAAAATTCAAAGTGTGTAAAAACATCTGTACAAAATTGTATTTGTTTATTTTATGTAATCAAAATACAGTAATACTGATCCAAAATAGCAGATAAAATGTTGATCTTTTCCTTTTTGTCCTTTTGAAAATTCGAAACTTGGGTCACTAATGATTTTGTGGAATTTTTTTTTTTTTTTTTTTAAGGAAACGCGCTAACCTTTTCTAGGACGTTCTCATGATTGCTCATCTTGAGGTTGGATTTCATTGTTGTTAAAGAGAATGCGCGGCTTTCCCATGCTGAAGTTGAGGACTCTAGCGTCCATGTTGTATTTTATTACCCCATCATATAGCAGCTTCCTTATATAATGCTCTATGTCTGAACCAATCAGACGGAGCGTGTATTCTGTCAATGGCGCGCCCTGATTCAATCACCACCGGAAAAAATCCTCATATCTTAGCCAAGTTTGAGAAACAGACACACACACACACACACATGTATGTATGTATTTCATATGTATGTATACATGTAGAATTTGTAGAGAGGGAACGAAGTTTTTTTTACCTCATAGTGATCAACAAGCTCCTGAAAGTAAGAATAGACCTTGTTGCAGCTCTCGGGGTTCCATACAAACTCATTGGTGGGGTCGAGGATCAGCGTGAGCTTGTCCATCTGAGTTTGATCGAATTCGGAGGTGACGGGGTCAATGTAGGCTGCATAGATCCTGACATGCCGAGTGGTGCTGCTCAGCCACTGCCCTCCATATTCTCTGCTCATGTTCTTGCTCTTCACGTTCACTTGTGGCTCCACAGGCCTTGGTTTAACTCCTTGTTGCGGCGCCTTCACTTTTGCTTGTTGCAACTCTTGTTCCTCCTCTACCGTTACTTGTTGCGACTCTTTGGCTTGAGTTTGCTGCTGCCGAGCTGAAATGGAGAAAGCTCTTTGGTTGTTTAATCCTCTTCTGCTTCCCATGTAACCCAACATGGAAATCTTGGCAGATACCAAGTGTGAGGATGTAGCTGCCATGGCTGAAAACAGCATACTAGTTCCAATCCGAGAGTGTGTTGAACTTTTGACAGTCCTTTTTATGTGGTTCTGGCTCTGTTTTTATTGGTTTTTTCAGGTTTCCAAATTTCAGGGAAATTATTGCAAGGGCTTATATTCTGAGCTTCATGTGTTTGTTTGGATAAGATTTCTTGTTTTTATTGGAGAAAGAGCTTGTGTGGTGAGGATAGAACGACCAATTGCCGTTCATGCTCTTCCATGAACATTTGTTTTTACATTCATGCGCATTTTATATATGTGTATATATATATATATATATATCCAATTATAGCAATTAAGTGTTTTTTTTTTTTTTTCCAATTAAAACATATTTGTTCAAACTACTGTGCTAGAATTTTCAAGTTTACATTCTTTTAGCCTTGGACATTTTTTTAATATAAAAAAAATTATCACAAACCTTGTTTTGTTTTTGTTCTCCCTTCCAACTGCATTAATTCTGCTAAATAATTGACAAATTCTTCAAGGGCTAACCACTTTTTATTCCCCAAATTTTCTTTTCCTTTTTTCCTTTCAAATTTTTTATTTGAACATCTCGCATGGCAAACAGAAAGATTGCCCAAAAAAAAAAAAAAAAAAACCACACTAACTGAGAGCTTCTCTCATAATAGAAATTTATATATATTGTATAATCTCATTTCTTATTTCTTGTACAATTCATGTACAAAATAAACTCTCTAACCAAATGAAATAGGTTTAAAAAAAATGTTACTATACCAATATAACGGGGAAAAAAAAGAAACAAAAACAGAACATTACTCTCTCTCTTAAGGTTAAAACTTCTTCCTACTACATTTACAATTCGACCGAACTAGGCCACTACTTTCTTTGTTTACTCGCATTATAGCTGCCACAGCCAGTGCTAACTACGCTGTTAGACTGGTATCCATTAAACGAAGTGGTTTAATCGACTCATCAAGATCCTCTATCTGTATTTCCGATGTATCACTTTCGCAAAACGCTGGCTGCTCGTTCCTTGAATCATTACATTCGCTAGCGAGATCATCATCACCAGCATCAATGGCAATAAAATCAGCATTGTTTCCTTCCAAGAAGACATTGTTGCCATCTTGTGCAAAGTGCTTCTCAAACACCGTTGTTCTCGACTCCAAGATATCGGGGGACCCAAAGTAACGCCCTCTAGCATTCTTTTGTTCTCTTGACCGTTTTCTTTTCTTTCCATGCATTCGGCTTTTGGGGTGATGAAGCTTGCATTTCGACCCTTGGGGACAGGTTCCAGTTGCTTCAAAAGTGGGGCAGATATAGCTATGCTTCTTCCGGCACTGTGACAACAAGAGATGGATTGTATTTTATTTACTAGCGACACTATTGCACATTTGTGAGCACTCAGAGGAAAGAACTGAGAGTTATCAAGCATTAAAACAGAAATCTAAAACATCACCAGTGAAATAATCAAGTGTCAAGCGATGTGATAACAAGTGTTAAGAAAATGATATCAACTTCCCAAAGATCAGGAACTCCTGTTGATACCTAGGACCTCATCGTGAATGGGTATTTAAAAAAATGTTAGAGTTCGAATATTTTTTTCTCACAAAAAGGAGCACGTATATGTAGCAAGAAGTCTCAAATTGAGAGAGACACTGGTTGATTGGGGTTACACGGCAACACATTACCTCGTTACCATCGGCACAATATCCCCTAAGAAATCCTTCACAAGTGGACGCTTTTGGATTCACATTTACATGTCTGTATGGACAGTTCTGATTGTTGCATAAACCTGCCAGAAAATCTATATCAGAATTCCGCATTTCTACAAATACCACATAAAAAGAAAAGGATAAAGCACCTTGCAAAAAGTAAGAACAATCTGGCATTCTTTCCGGAATAACCTGTATGTAACAAAGAAAATTCAAGTTAAAAATGGGCAAGAGAGTTTTGCAGAGACCATCAAAGTCCTTACAGGAGAAAATAAAACGACTTTATTGAAGTCCTATCTAGTGCATTTGGGAAAGGTAAACCTTGTGAGTCAATTTGCAGTTGGCATTGGAACATAAACCATTCAGAAACTTCGTACAAACTGCAATTTTGGATGGGTCATGAATGTAGGGACATTTCCCACCATCCTTGTTGCACTTCCCGAATCTAGTGAAAAACTGGCAATACTTCCTCTTTCTTGCCAACCGGAGTCTAGCAGTGTGCAGGCTCCACCGCACTTTCTCACTTGCCAATATACGGGTTCGTTTCTTTGGATCTCTAATAAGCTGGTTACCATTGCCAATCCGGATATATCTGCCAATATTTGAACAAATTTGTACGAGACTAAAGTTTCCATCCATTTACAAAATTCAAATTTGTTGTTGTTACATGCATGTCAACCTAAGGTTAAAGAAGAAAGCAACATACTCATCATTTCCAATTACTAATCTTCTTGGAATGTAAGATCTTTTTGCATCCTTTTCTGAACGAGCAGAAGCTGCACATGATGATTCATCGTCTACACATATCATAAAAGAAGATTTATAACCAGTTTGCCAATGAAATGACAAAAGAGTAAAAAGAAACGCCGGACAGAAACACTAGAAGCTTAGGGATATTAGTTGCACTGGACATCCAAATGGAGGATATATGAGAAGACAAGAAATGCAGTGGCCAGCATTCAACATCTTAAAAGCATATTTGATCCATCCGTGGAAAGAAAGCATCAGAAAAAATACAGAAGAACACGTAAACAAGAAACAAATCAATATACAACCCAAAATATCAAATGAAAGGACCACCTGAAATCCTCTGAAGTGTCCGCCTTGAAGGATCCATTTTGTAACGAGATGAACCAATGCGAAATATCCGTTCTCCTACAACATGTCAGTAAATATTAAAACAGCATTACCAGAACCACGTGTATTTATAAAATTGTTTGCAACACAATAATTACATAGCCAAAAAGACGTGAATCTAATAGTAAATAGTAGGGGAAAGGGTGGCCGGCAAAGGAATTTGTCAACACATAAGGACTCATGGATGGGCCAGATGGCAAAAACTATGCTATTAACCGACTTACGTGAAGAATGATTTCTATTCTTAGACCCAGAACTAATGCATGTAGCTCCTTTCTGTTCTCTCTTCTTCTTCTCTACAGCAGCAACTGCAAGTGTAGCTTCCTAGATGATAGAACAAAATAAATTAATAAATTACGCAGTCAAATATCATCATTGAACAGAAAATAGAACCTTTTTTTTTTTTTTTTGATAGAACAGAAAATAGAACTTAAAATGACTTGAATGTAGACAACTTCAAAAAAGAAAACAGCCTGCCTACGTCTTCGTTTAAAATTGTAGCATAACTAACCTCATTAGCTTTCTTCGAGTGCTTTTCAATGGATTTTGACCACTTCAAACTTGCACCGCCAACACTTAAGACTTTGGATTTTCGTAGTGAAAATCCATTTATTGACCTTGTGTAAACTGCATCCCGCTTTCTTGATAGCAGCAATTTCTTACTAAAAGAAGAAAATTTAAAACCATTTTTGCTTATGAAACACAGAAAAGTGTGATAGAAAAAGGACAATATTCACAACTGCAGGAAACGACTGTACCTGATTGCTAAGGAACTGCTTTTATAAACCAAATTTGTATTTTGCATAAAACTTCTCCAATATGTTGTTCTTTTCCAAGGAAAAAGGTGAGGGAAAACCTTCTGGTGGTACAGCAAACCACTATTAACCTTTGTCGACTGTGTGCTGTATAGCGTCCACACCAAAGAGTTTGTTGAACGTTTAAATGTCTTGGGAACAACTGCACCCCGAAAACACCTCTTACGTTAGTGATGGCATGCCAACGAAAATTGACAAATATTACACTAAATATTTCGACACAACCATTAGTAACAATTTATAAGAACAAAAATAATCAATTCACTATGCAACGAACAAAAGAGAGAGATTCTAATAGAAAATAGCAGAGAAGAAAAAGGTTCATGCTTAAATCATCGGCAATAAAAAAAGTTGTACAATTCACCGAGTACTTCCCCTGATTCAACAGAGCTATTTTATACCCCATGCAATAATGTCATTCATCATGATAAAAGAAAAATCTATGTGTGTATGCGCGTACGAATCTAGTAAAATATCCGTGGAATTGATGTTTGTGTTCGCACCTCTAAGTAAGCGTCGCTTACTCAATCTTCTTCTTGAAATGGCATCAAGAGTCAGTTGGACCCCTGAGTTCAAATTGTCATTAACTGGCTGTTTGCTGTGGCTCTCCAATGAAGTCCTAATGAGCTGATTTTTTCTCCTCTTGTAGTAACCATCAAAGGATGAGGTTTGACTCTTATCAGCATTGGCAACAGAGAGAAAAACAGAATTAGAAGTTGCAACCAATTGATTTGATTTTCGCTTTACATACACTATCTGCTTCATGTTTAAAGATGCCAAATTCCCATTATTCAGTTCAGTCTGGCTGTCCACACTGTCAAGTTGGTCATTTTGGTTTTCAGAAGCTTCAGAAGTTGGTGAACCCTCAACCAATTTAGGTGTATCGTTTGTCTCATAAGAACTTATAGGATCTGAATTAGTTTCGCAGCAGCCATTGGAAAGAGGATCTGTGGATGGCGATGAAGTGCAATCCCCTGATGATATGGCAACATCATTGGGTAATTTGTCCCCACATTGTATCGGTGATGATCTAGGATTTTCGCAAGAAGCCCTTGTTTCTCCCAACCTTGATGAACAAGGTGAGTTACCAATACCAACTCTAGTATCTGATTCAACGATCCTCTTTGATTCGTCTGAACCGGCTGACTTCAACCGAAAAACAGAAGGACTTGGAGAACCTTGGGGTAGAGCAGCAACTGGAGAGGGTTTTCTAACCAGGATATTACCTTTACGTACATAAGAAGTACTCTGAACCTTCCCATCCCTTTCTGGTAACTGCTTTCGGAAAGGAACGTTCTTTGAGGAAGCCTTGCTTGTAGGAAGAGGAGACACAGAAGAATTGACGTTACGATGCCAAGTTCGTGGATTGGCTTGGGTAGAATTTGCTCTCTTTTTTGAGGTAGTAGGTCCAAAAGATGAACGGCCAGGAAAGGTCCTAGAAACAGCATAGCCAAGCTGGTTCTTCTGCCCTTTAGATTCGACACTTGTGATGGTAAGACCCTGAGACGTACTTCTAGAATCTTGCAAACGCAATGATGATGTCTTCCCTTCAACTGTTTGGTCACTTTCAGCTGCAGAATCTGATGTTAGATTACTTTTGGCACACTGAGAAAATGATTTTTGAGCAGAGTCGTCTAGAGACTTTTGATCAATCTTCTCATTTTCCCTACAAGTTTGATTGGACATTTGGCTGATTGATGAGACATCTGACATGTGTACATCAGAAACATCAAACGAGGTTTGAGGCACAAAATCCATTGCTTCATCAATGGAAGCAGCTCCACTGCGATCTTTAGGTGAGGATAGATCATTTGGCAAATTGGGGGAATCATCCTTCACAAGAACATTATCAGATTCCATATCTGTAAAGGAAAAACTTTTACCTATATCCGGAGGCTGGATACCTGAAGAAATTGTGCCTTGCGGTGTCTCATCTTGGGCTAGAACTTGCTCTTTTGAGGCAGGCACAACCACTTTTTGTTCCCCTCTGCTCTGTACGTTAGAAACCTCAATCCCATGATCATTTACAGCCAAACCAGCGCCATCACCTTTTTTCTCCTCATCATTAAAGGAACTCGTGACACCCACAGCATTTGAACATCCTTGGGACAGCCTATTCTCATGCAAAACAGTTTTCTCATTTTCAGAATTCATCAAATCAGTTGCAGCACCTACAGGCTCTTTAGATGATGTAAACAATTCCATGTTTTGTTGCGCCGAAACATCATTTGAAGTCGCTGGTGCTTCCGCACAAAATACAGATGCAGATGTATCTGCGGGTTGTTCACCAGTCTGGGGACTCGGCATTGGCATATGAGAAGCAGAAACTTTTCTTCTCTTTATGCTCTGAATTGGAGCAACAAGGAAACCATCGTTACCACCATCTCTAGAAATTAAGTTAGCCTCTGGAGAACCAACTGACGAACCATCATGCAGTTCACAGGTCCAATCTTTGCTGGGTTGTAAGCCATCATCCAAACTTCCCATAGAAGAAACTGCTGCTTCTTCACGACTTGGATCTTCAAAAGATAAACTGATTTTTGTATCCACAGCAGTAGCAGCGTCAGAAACATTAGCAGAATCCAAATCAATATTAGTTGTCCTATTCGCCTGACTCCTAATTGTTCTCTTCTTCCTAGTCATACGTTTATCCCCTTTGTTATTTCCAACTGAAATTTTCGTTTTCCGAGGTCTTCCTTTGGCACTATTTTCAGGTAATCCACTGGAGCCATCTGTCGATGGTTGCTTTATAACACAATCAACAGTGCCACTTCTGGAAACAGTTATATTCAATTCATGATTGCTCACATTGTAGTCGCCCAGGGAGGCAACTCTGTCACTATCATGGTCTGAGCGGTGTGCATCCGAAGTAGCTTCGCCTGAACATGACAAACCAACTGTTGCACTGCTTCTTGTTGATAAAATAGCCTTCGAAATCTCTTCCCGAACTGGGTTTTCCTCTTTTGACAATTTTCTACAATCGAGAATATCCAAGGTGGTATCTGTACCATTGGCAGAACAATATGTACTCGTAAGATTGTCATGCATTTTGGTATTTTCTGAATTTAACAAAGCAGAATCAACCTTCTCCACTAGGGGCAAGGTGATTGGTGAAGACTCTTTATCTAACTCATTGTCAAGTAACATGGAGTCTCCAATCTGCCAAGACTGTTTAACATCTACTGCATTCACTACGCCACCGAGGGTACTTGTTTCGAGTGATTTAACCAAACCCTTATTATTTGACATGGCACGCAAACCCTGAGCAGAGTACTGTGTGTTTTCAGGATCTTCGTCAATTTTGATTTCTTCCAGACTCAAAGAACCCAAGCAGGCATTTAAGTTGTTACCCTTTTTCTCAATATCAGTTTCACATTTTGTGTAAGATTCATTATTGTCATGTTCCTTTGATTCTGTGGACAATGAGGATCCTTCTACCATTTTTCCAACACGCAACGTATTTGTTTCACTAGGACAAGGATAAGATGAAGACGCAACAACCTTGTCAGTTTCAGAGGGTCCAGATGGAGTAGGAACGCGGGCGCCTGCGATCACAGTTTCACCTTGCTTCTTTTGCTGTGACTGAGGGCGTACAACTTTTTTCACTTTTTTCTTCACCAATTTCTTCTTCTTAACAACCTTGAGAGAAGGTTTGTTAGGACCAGCTTCGGTACCAACTTTATCTAAATCAGCACCCTTAAGAGACATTTGCACTTTATTCTTTTCAAGAGAATGATTCGTCACACTCGAACAAGCCTGAGAATTAGCATCACACATTTCCTTGATATCGGAAGTAACTGTCACTTCTGATTTCAACATTTTCTTGTCCAAAGAAGAGGCATTGTTTGCTAACTGCATGGAGCTATCCACATTTACAATATTGTCACCGAGTTTAGTCAGTTCGGCATTTGAACAATCCCCATCTGCAACAGAATCTTTCACACCTTTGACATTTCCAACAGTCAAATCAGCATCCGTAACATCAGAACAGCTCGTCGGTGCCAAGATTGCCTTCGCCACCAGCGAATTGTCTTTGAAAGAAATATCAAGCTCAACAGGACTTCCAACTCTTTCTTCTTCATTGACCGCACTGCCCATATACGCATAGTGATGATCCCTGCGTCTAAAAGAGCTAGAATTCGAATTATCAACATAACCAGAATAACGCGACTGCTCACTCTCTGAATTCCTGTGGTTAGGCTTTTGAATTCGAAGCAAAACACTTTTCTTCTGCATCTGCTTCCTCGGGGTGCGATTAAATTCATGAACATCCTCCCTGGTTCCCCTGTTATTGTACCGTTTCGCAGGAACAAAGTGAGCCCCGTCGCCATTACTAATCTCACCACTTCCCCTCTCAAATGAGGAATTATGAGCATCTCTAGGAACTTTCCGCTCATGACCCCACCTTTGATTTTCGTAAACAACATCTCTTCTACCACTCCTAAACGATTCCTTATCATAAGCCGACCCGTAGCGATTGCCATGATAATTCTCCGATTCGGACTCCGAATTCCTCGATGACAAACTGGAATTAGACACAAACCCAACATCACGAAAAGACGTACCTGGATTGGACAAGACAGTCCCACGGCGACCGTAATTCTCATCCTCACGAACGCGTAAAACCTCCTCTCTTTGCTTCGATTCATACACATCGGCATAACCCACTCTAAACCTAGAACTACTTTCCGCTTCATGTCTCACTCTGTTACTCGTCTTGTACGGCGACATAGCGTTGTGATCGAACTGAAACTTCTGAGAGCCAGATTCCGGCAGATTATTATCCGCCAAAACCCTAGGTTGCTCCCAAAACTCCTGCCGACTCTCGGCGGCGAGCTCCGGCAAGCGATGCCTGGGGCGATCATCCTCGACCGGAAATCGGTGCGAAACCTTGGGCGAGGGGGCGAACTCGCGGAGGGGATACGACGATCTGGAGCGATCGTCGTCACGATCGTAGCTAGGGTTGGCGAAGGCGAATTGCGACTGGACGGGATTGTATGCGTGAGCGTGACCTTGGACCGGCGGAGGAGGGCGGAAGGGAGAGGACTGCTGCGGCGGAGGCCGGAGATGAAACGGCAAAATATGTGACGTCAGCTGCGGCGGCGGCGGCAGGGGAGGAGGAGGAGGCTGCGGAGGAGTGGTCTGAAGAGCCTGGTGGTGGTGTTGGAAGCGAGGGTTTTGGAAATTGGGGTCATCGGGGTAGTGGGGACGAGAGGAATTGGGAACGGAAACGTACCTGGGTTGGTTTTGGTTTTGGCTTTGGCTGTGGTTGTGGTGGTGGTGGCTGTGGTGGTTCTGGTGATTGTTGTGGGGGCGGTGGTTGTGGGGTAGGAGGGTGGGGAGATCCATGGACATCGAAGGAAGAAATCGAAAGCCACCAGATCTCGGTTCTCTCGATCTCTCGTCTCTTTTGGGGTTTGGCTTTGGTTTGTGGTCTTTGTTTATGCTTGGCGCAAGTCAAGCGTGTTTGCCCTTTTTCTTGGTGGCTTTAATTATGCTTTTTCCTATTCTGGTTGGCTTTTGACTTCTTTTTTTTTTTTTTTTTTTTAACGTTAGGATTAAAATTTTTATGTTAGTGATGGCTAATTTTATGAAAATTAATTATAAATTTTATTAATTTTTTTAAAAAATAAGATTAAAAAATATAATTTAGTTGAAGCTGAACTTTAATACTAAATAGAACATTGTTCTTTTTTTTTTTTTAGGGTGTTTGGTGAATGAGTTGAGTTTAAATTGAGTTGAAATTTTTAAATTTAATTTAAATAGTATTAACTTTTTAAAAAATAATTATAAATTTTATTAACTTTTCAAAAAAAATAAAAATTAAAATGAAAAAATATAATTTAATTGGAGTTGATATTGTGTTACCAAACAACCCCTTCTTTTGCTTGGTTAAAAATTTAATTGAAAATCTCATATAAATCATACATGTTTTAACATTTAATGATGTTTATAAAATTTATTTATTTAGTCTTTATTTAATAAATTAATTAAAAATAAAAATTTAAAATTAAAATTAATTAATTTTTTAAAAATTAATTATCAATTTTATTGATTAAAAAAAATAAGACGAAAACAATATCGAACGGAGGCTTCGCCTCCTTCACTCGGATGAGGTGAAACTTATAAGCCTCCAGATGAAAATTGTTATTATTTGGACAGTCCAGATGAAAAAGATGCACAAAATTATTGTCAGATAACTACACAAGATTACATCTTGAAAAACAAAACCCTNATCTCATATAAATCATACATGTTTTAACATTTAATGATGTTTATAAAATTTATTTATTTAGTCTTTATTTAATAAATGAATTAAAAATAAAAATTTTAAATTAAAATTAATTAATTTTTTAAAAATTAATTATCAATTTTATTGATTAAAAAAAATAAGACGAAAACAATACCGAACGGAGGCTTCGCCTCCTTCACTCGGATGAGGTGAAACTTATAAGCCTCCAGATGAAAATTGTTATTATTTCGACAGTCCAGATGAAAAAGATGCACAAAATTATTGTCAGATAACTACACAAGATTACATCTTGAAAAACAAAACCCTATCGTTGGGCTTTTAGCAGTGGTGACAACAAACAATTTCGACACTTATATTA
>JAFMPE010037326.1:296-15568 GCA_024759925.1 Ficus religiosa | reverse complement strand
GATCAAACAAGATCAAATCAAATTGATTGATATTAATTTACCGAAATCAAGGGAAACCCAGCACGATGAAAAGACATACTAGAACGATCTCTCTGAAGGGTGAAGCTCATAGAGAGAAACCCAAAGACCTGTTCACAAAGAGGAAAAGAGGTTGTGTAGCGCATTTTCTCCACTGGGTATCTCAAGAAATTAAAGAAAATCGAAACCAAAGGACGAGCAAGGGACCACCATGAAGTAAGGCGGCGGACTGTAAGGGAAGCGGTGGTGAGCGACAATGACGGATTGGAATGAGGGTGACTGTGGCGGCGGCGGCGGCAGCTACAGCGACAAACTACAAATGAAAGAGGACCAATCTGAAAACCCTAACTTTTGGGACAAACAAATGTTGAGAATTTTATTAATTTCCTATTATGGGCTTACATATTAAATGACAATTGTATTATACGCTATCTAATTTAATATGGTTAATAAGTGATATATTAATTGGGCTCTAGAGAAATCTATTGAGTATGAATTTTAATGTGTAGAAACCCAATACTAATTAAATTAGGGTTGATGATAATCTAATTTAAGTTAGTATATAAAGGTCATTACAAGGATTGTGGTCCACAAGTCAAATCATAATACATAATATTTGCTCTCTCTTCTTTCACCATTAAGAGAGAGAATCCATAAAGCATCTTAGGAAACTAAAGAAATTTGATTGTTGAAGACTCCATCCTTCTCTAATTTATCTTAATGGATTCAAGTACGCTTCCGATTAATTTTTCTTAATGATTTAATATGACATCTTGGATTTGGTGATATTTTTTATTTATTAAAGTTTTCCCCAAGCAACAAAAACCAAAGCCAAGTGAAGGAGGGAAGACAGAGAAACAAAATTAAATCTCTGAAAGTTTGGGATAGAGTGTAGAATTTTTGTGCCAAAGGGGGCGAGCGAAATTTTGAGTGAATTTTCAATTGTGAGTCTTTCATTTGTCTGCCTTTTGTTTTTCCTGAACCTTTTTAATGATTTTTAAAGATGGTTGTTCAAGGGCTGTCTACTTTTTTTCATTTATAAAGTCGCACATAAAAAGCGTTTTTAAACGATTGAAATAAACATCGGTCAATTGAAAAATCGATATTATAAATTCATATTTTTGATGTCGTGTTTTTTTAACATATTTAACAATGGTTTTTCAAATTTCTGATGTTAAAAATAAGCGCCTAACGTCTTCTATTAACAGTTTTGTTGTAGTGTTACAATTTGAACATTATCCAATTAGATAGGTATTTTACCTAAGTTGATCCATATCCCAAAAAAAAAAAAAAAAAAAAAGTATAGGTTATGGTCTTTTTACTAGCCGCTTGGGGCTAGTTCAAGCGATTAAATATGTGAGTGTGTGAGTGCATAATTCAATATTTGAATTCTGAACTTTTAATTTCTTAATAATAGTAAATTTTTGTTTTAAAAAAAATTTCAATAATAATTTCGAATTTCTCCCATTTTATCTACCCCGTTTCATTTCCCTGTCAAAAGGAGTTGGAAAAACTACTCGTGCACTCACATGTGGCAATGTATGAGGGTAGATATGCCTTTTTAAAACTATTATCAGGGTTTCTTTTTATTTAGAAACATATATGCAACAAATTATTAATTACCTATATAATTCTACAAGGATCATATCTTGATAAATATACTGTTTAGATTTAGATTAGAATCTACCTAATTTTTTTTAACACTTGAGGTTTACAAAAATGTTTGGCATTTAATTTTTTTGTACTTATATTATTGTACTTTATAAGGACTATATATCGGTATATTAAAATTACAATTAATATATACTTACGATGATTTTGTGCAGGGACGGGGGCATGTCCCCCTTAAGTTTTTAAGAAATTTGATTTTAACCCTAAAATTAAGGATTTTTTTTTTACAACTTTTCCCTACCATAAATATTTTATTATTTTATGCCTCATTTGTCACCCTAAAATTGTATAATTTGTTAAGAACACTTAAAAGTTCACCCAAATTTTTATTTTAAAGACTCACATTTAAAATTTAGTACATCAAATGAATCCAATCAATTATGCTACTACATAAATTCACAATTTTTTGAGTCCTAAACTTCAAAATTAGATCAAACTATATTATAAACTTAGTTCAATTATTAAAAAAAAAAAAAAAAACCCAAGGTACAAATTGATAAATGATGATAAAAGATTTTATCATTGTAGTTTTGGTTCAAATTTTTTAATCAATTCACATCCCTCTCCTGAAAAATTTCTTTGGCTCCACCATTGATTATGCATCATAACTTCCTTATCTCCTTTTTATGCAAGACTAGTTTTCTAAGCACGTTCCATGATCGTGCACGTTAAATTTTTAAAATTTTTGGACATAGTAAAAAAAAAATTAACGAAGAACGTATTTGAGAGGAAAAAAAAATCATATTTTAATAGATATAAATCATAAAGAAAAAGTATTTTCATAAGGAATAATTAAAAATATAAGATTTAAAGCAAATAAGAAAAACAATAAGGAAAAAAATTAAAGGAAAAAAGTGAGGTTATAATTGAAAAAAAAAAATTTTAATTGGGACAATTGAAGAATGCTAAGAGTTTAGGAAAATGAACCAAAAAAAAAAAAAAAACCTACAAAATGATCAAAATAAATTAACAAAATTTTAAATAGTAATCAAACTGAACTATTATATAAAAATTTAAGGGAAAAAAACACGTGGGAAATAAAATGTTGTTAGAACAAAGGCAAATTTGTAAAATAATAATAATAATAATAATAATAATAATAATAATAATAATAGGATAATTAAAAAATATAGTTATAAAAGTCAGATTCAATTAAATAATACAATAAGAGATGAAGGAAAATTTTTCTTTGAAAAAATTGTCACCCAATACGGAGAAAACAAAAGGAAAAGTATTTGGTGACACGCACTTAGAAAATTAAAGGTATAAAAGATTTCAAAGTAAAAGTTTAGACGGTGTAAAAACAAATCTAATCAAAATGAAAAGAAAAGAAGAAAAAATCACAAACGACAAAAAGCAAGGAAAGAAAAGATGAGAGAAAAAGAACAAAGAGAGGGAAAGAAACGGTGGAACGAAAAAAGCAAGGAAAGAAATCGTGGGACGATGCGGAGCAGCTGTCAAGCGGTGAAGTGAACTTTCATCTTTTTACATATGCTAATATTAGATTAGATAAAGATAAAAATTTCATTCTCCTAATAAGCAAAAATACACACTTCTATGTCGAAACAATTTTCATCTTTCAACATTTAACGATAAATTTTTATTCATGATCTATGCAAATAACCTCATTCAAGGAAATATTTGCATGTAAAATTTCTTCTTTAAAATTTTCTGAAATTTATATAATTTCTTCATCAAAATATTGCCTTCTTACAAAAAATCATAAACCCACAAACAACAAAACAAGGAAAAATGTTTCACAACATCCACAATAAAACACTCAACAAAGATTTAATTATAACAAATGACAAGCAACAAAAACAACAAAACAAGAGAAAAAAGGAAATTACAAAAAGAAACTAAAAAAAAAAAAAAAAAGGTTCTCTAAAGATTGCATAGAAGAAACTGATAACTGAAATTAACCCTATTAAAAAAAAAATTTTAAGTCTGTAAAAATACATGACTAATTAATTTTCGTACATAGAAATTTATCTTATTAATTTGAAAACTCACAACTTGATGATTCTGTCCGTGAGCTTCTTCTCCTCTGTTTCTTTCTCAAGAAAAACAGAGGTTAAACATGAAAGGAAACGAGAGTAGAAAAAGAGCAAGGAAGTATTTGCCTTCTTCAACGCGCTTTTACCTTTTTCCTCCTTTTTTTTTTTTGGGTTATTTTTTTTGTTTTAAATTGGATTATTCGCAAATATGCCCTTTGAATTTAAGGGTCATCTTTACTTCGTCACTTGAGCTTCAAAAACTCTCATTTTACCTTCTGAATTTTGAATTTGTCTCATTTAACTTCTTTTACTAGAATTTTAGTTAAAAATGGAAAAAAATTAGGAAATTAGTTTTACTAAATCCATTATGTTAGGATTTCTATTAAACAAAACGAAGAAGATTATATAACTATGCTTAACTCACTCTTTTCTTTGTTTGTTCTTAGCTAAAATTCTAATGAAATGGATTCAGTATGACAAATTAAAAATTTACATGATAAAGTGAGAGTTTTTTAAAATTTTGAAGATAAAGTGACAATGACGCTAAGATTTAGGGATATTATCATGCAATTGCCATATAGGATGGGGTTTCTACCTCATACCGACCTATAGAATTACTCTTCACAATATATTTGTTAGGAGGGAGTCAGAATAGGATAGAGAGAGGAAAAAAAAAAGATGATAGAAAATAAAAATCATAGAAGAAAAATTAAAAAAGTGGTTTTTCTTTTATTATTTTGTAGAAAAGAAGGAAAAAATTGAGTTCGTGTGCTCTTATTACTATATTTATTTATTTATCATACTCTAAAATTATATAAAAAATAATTTTATATTGTTTAAGGGTCGGTTTGATAGGAATGAGAGAAAATCAGAAGGAGATATGGTAGATTACATGAAGGAATTAAGTAAGGAGTAAGTGGTTTTATTTTATTTTAATATGTTCTAATGATATTTAATATGAAATCTCTCCGACAATCTCCTCAATTTAGAAAAGACCAAAATTGAATGTTGTTGAAATATTTGGAATCCCTTTTTGAATCCATTTTTTCAACTAATTATGATTAAAAATCTTTTCACTAAGCCCTTTGTTGTCTTTTTTTGTTCAATTTTCTCTCATACCAAACACACTTTAGTGTAATAAATTTTCAATCCTAAAATAAATGAGATTGACATATTGCATCCCACTTGTACTGTTGATGCCAAAAATCTTTGACACAACACCCAATGTGAACGGCCGGTCTGATCAGGCTTGCTTGGTCACTCCGCCGTCGATCACCTGCAAAATGGAAGCACCTTGAAGTGATTGGGACACCAGTGTGGTGTCTGTCGCGGGCACTCCGATGTCTAAGTCAGTAAGGGTACTGATGAACAAGGGGAGAGGCAGAGTTTTGGCAAGGAAAAAATATCCATACCTGAATTTGTGGGTTGATCCTCTATTTATAGGCGTTCCTCGTGGGTTAGGGCGCTCGGATGACCCGATCAGGTCGGCTCCTTAGCACTCCCGGTGAGCAAATAGGCCTTAGGCGTACAGGTGCTATAGGTCCAATGGACTGGTGCCACATGTCCCCTGTTCGGTACAGGGGACACTAGGGTGGGCTACCGCCGATTCCAACAGGCGTAGCTCCAGTCGGGGCAGGTGGTGGAGGTTAGCGACGTGATGTTGTGTAGTAGTAGGTGGGGGAAGTTGACTGCTGATGTATGCAGTGACAGGCTTTGCGTCAGATGTTAGGTGGTGGATGGAGTGTTGTGACAGGGGGCGTCTGCCGGTCACGCGCATGTTACCCCGTGTGAGGGGCCGACTATTTGGAGAAGCCAAGTCATTTAAGAGTACATTCTAACCCAGGCACATGACAAATCTCAATGAGGGGGTAAAATCTGGTCGGGTAACCATGTTACCCGAAAAGAGGCTTCTGGTCCGGTTAAGTTAGGTCAACAACATCCGGTTTAGGTGAATGGATACTTCCACCTCCACGTGACCACGTTACCCTGGAAAATAGGATTTTGTGATCGGAGCAGATCACGACATCAACATGTACTATTTTCTTTTCTAATTCTACTTTCCTTTTGTTCTCTCTCTTATCAAACAACCTGCATTTTCTATTTCATTTCTCAAAATCTATCGTCTTTTCCTTCCTTCCAACTTTTCATCCGTGCCAAACATATATATGAAGTCAGGGATATTTACACACTTCACACGCTTCGTTGACTTGGTGAGTGAAATGACGGTCTTCTTAGAGGCAATTCTTTTATCCATTTGGGAAATTTCCACGAAGTACAACGAACTCAATTCACGACACAATCAATCGAAGGTCGCGTAGTCCTTCGTACAACTTTATTTTATTTTATTTTATTTTATTTAGTTGTTTACTGTAATTACTTGGTACGACTCGACCTGTAAATAAATAAATAAATAAATAAAAAAGTTTCTGTTCACTTTGCGTAGTAGAATTTTCATCTTGTTTCTCAGAAACACACACAGGCAAGCTTCATTCTGTTTTTCCTTCTTTCAATGGCTACGAGAAAAAGTGCTCCAGCAAAAGGAGAGGTTGGGTTCCAATTTCAAGAGCAGAATTTTGGATTTGGAATCAGAAAAAAGAAACCCCCACCAACGGAAATATGTTGTTCGGTAGATCATATGTTTTCGAATAAGTGCTTTTGGAAATGCTTCTTCTTGGTTTGTTTCATCTTCTTCCCTAAGGACCTCATGGCATGGGCTTTCCAAGGGAGTCGTTGCTTCCTCTTCAAGATTGACATTTGGGTAAGAAAATCGCTCTCCAATGCAATGTTATACGCCGTATTTGGTGCCAAATTTAGCACCATATCTCAGATTAATTATTATTATTATTATTATTATTACTATTTATGTAGGATTTGGCATGTGGAATACTCTGTTTTAAATTTAACATCAAATATAACATTTTTTAGATCTTGACATTTTGTTCTTGATTGGCATGTTGACCATTTAATTTATTGGTTTTAATATTGGCATTTTAAAAATTATCTAAAATTTAATATCTTACGTTTATAAAATTTAAGCTTTAAAATTTATGACAGAAAGTAGATACATTTTAATTAGCAATACAAATAAAAAAAAGATATTAAATATTCTATTTTCATACCTTCGTGTCAAATATGGCATTAGGATTGGAGATGGTCTTATATTTACTTATTCGTTGATGTGTTACCTTTTCACTTATCAGCTACAATATTAGCATTGTCATTTTATTCCAAAGTAAAAATATTTCTCTTATTAGTTTTGAAACTTAAAATGTTTGAAAACAAAAAAAAATGTAACGTTTAAAATATCACTTTGCACTAGAGCACAAAATAAAATAACACATTAACTATGTCATTTTTAAATAAAATAACATATTAACTATGTCATTTTTACACTTTTTGTGCCACATCAATAGTAGCATTGTCATTTGGCAATTTACATGTATTGGAGATGACGTTCTATGGTTGGCTTTTTTTTTTTTTTTTTTTCCCTTCCCTTTATTCTCTATCAAGACAAGGTTCAATTCATCCTTATTTTGTTGGTTCTGCAAATATTGGCCCAACAGGCACAATGAATTCGGCTCTGTGTATTGGGTCCTCCACTTCCACTAATTTTAGTAAGTACGATGTCTTTATCAATTTCAGAGGTGAAGATACTCGTAAGAATTTTACCGACCATCTTTATAAAGCATTATGCAACAAGCAAATCAAAGTCTACATAGATGAGAAAAGTCTTGGGAAAGGAGAGGAAATTTCATCTACACTCTTGCAAGCAATCCAAAGTTCAAAGATTGCACTAATCATCTTTTCAGAAAATTATGCTTCTTCCACATGGTGTTTGGATGAACTAGTGCACATAATTAAGTGCAAGGAAGAGAGTGGACAGATTGTTGTACCTATATTTTATGGTATAGATCCATCACAAGTGCGGAAGCAAGAGGGAAGTTTTGCTCGTGCTTTTGTTGCACATCAACAACATTTCGAAGACGGCAGGGAAAAAGTGCACGAGTGGAGAGCTGCATTGAAAAGGGCATGCGGTATTTCTGGGTGGGATGCACGGAACAGGTAATTTTGAGTTATCCGATTACGACATTGCATGACAATACCATAAGAACAACACTACACTAGCTATGCATAATTGGTTGCCTGGTTTTTTTTTTTTTTTTTTTTTCAAAGTTGATGATGTTTTTGTGTTGCTATTATTTAGGGTTGCGTAACTCGATTACTATGTTAAAAAGATACTTCATACCCTTAATTTATCCTTGGAAATCTGATTTTCGCAAAAAATCAAATACGATCCTTAAACTTGATTATTGCATGCATCTTAGTCCTAACACAAAAAATATTCATTAGTCACCAACAAGAAACTTAGTACCTTTGATACCGAATGAAAGCGTTACTCTGCCGGAAGGCACAAGCTCGCAGACAAGCCACCAAACAAGCTACATAACTTAGTTTGGTATTTTTATACTTACAAAATCGTGAGCACTAATTAACTTCCTAATGGTATGCGGATTATTAATGTATTTACCCTAGTTGACCCATCATTCTTGTCACCTTCATCAAGAAAATTGTGAGCAAAAACTGTACAAACATTACCAAAATTTTCAGAGTATTTGGGACTTGTTTGATAGGAACTTGTAGACAGTAGAACTCAACCACCATGCTGCTTTAAAAATAATTAAACAAAAATCTAGCAGTATAGACTCAACCTTGAAAATTCAACAAATTTTTAGTTTGCCGGATTTATTTATTTATTTATTTTGTCTGTAGACTCTGTAGTTCATATAAATAGAGTTAGTTTTGGCATTGACTACTGAGTGAAAATCTCATTCAAGTATTTCTCAAATAGTTCTTCATTTATTTCATCTTCTCTTACTCATTTCCATGAGATCTTATCCCTTAACTACTAAACAATTTTGATATATGCTAGATATGAGTCAGAATTAATCGAGGAGATTGTCGAACATGTTGCGAGTACGTTACGTTATACCTCGTCACGTACTACTGCTTTTACCTCATCGCATACCACAGCTTCTACCTCATCACATACCACAGCTTCTACCTCATCACGTGGGACTGCTTATACCGCATCACGTCCTACTGCGAGCTTTGAGGGCCTGGTGGGAATAACTAGACGGCTTCAGAAGCTGGAGTCATTGTTTCACGTTGGCTCACCGGATGTTCGGATATTAGGCATTTGGGGGAAGGGTGGTATTGGCAAGACCACACTTGCCGGCGTTGTCTTCTACAGATTCTACTCTCAATTCGAAGGTCGTTGCTTTCTTAAAAACATTAGGGAAGAATCAAAACGACATGGACTCGCTTACGTAGAATACCAACTTTACTCAAATCTGCTGGAAGAGGAAGATATAAATATTGTCAACCAATTCGTCAAGTATAGAATCCGCCGGAGAAAAGTGCTCATTGTCCTAGACGATGTCGATAATTTAGAACAGATAGAGCGTTTAGCCGGACATCATTCTCGGTTTGGATCTGGAAGTAGGATTATTATAACAACAAGAAGCAGAGAGTTGCTCATGTTTTGTGGTGTTGACGAGATATACGAGGTCGATGGATTGGAGATTGACGAAGCGATTGAACTCTTTTCTATGAATGCCTTCAGAAGGAGGCGTTTCGTTCCAGAATTCGCTCGGTTTTCACATTTAGTGGTTCACCATACTCGTGGAATTCCTTTGGCTCTCACAGTGTTCGGTTCCTTCATTCGCGGCCTAAGCACGGAAGAGTGGGAAAGCGTGTTGGACAAACTGAAAATCACCCCTCCAAATGATGTTAAACACGTGTTGAGAATGTCTTGCAATGATCTAGATGAGATGGAGAAAGCGATTTTCGTCGAGATAGCTTGTTTTCTTAAAGAAAAGGGCAAAGTTTTCGTCAAAAGAATACTGGAAGAGTTTGGCTCAGATGCAAGAGCAGGAATTGAAGCCCTTGTCGACAAGTCTCTTATAAAAATTAGTATAGAGGATGATCAGATTTATATGCATGATTCCATACAAGGAATGGCTTGGGAGATTGTTCATCACTCCACTAACAAACTTGAAAAGAATTTCAAGTCATCATTTAACAAAGTAAGTGTCAATTCCGATCTCTCGCCAGAGATATATGTGATTTGTCTTTTAAAGTTTTTTTTTTTTTTTTTTCCCCCTGTTTTAAAGGAAAAATTGTAATAATTATCAGGGAATTGGGGCTCAAGGAAGATACCTTGACATATCTAATATTGACAATAAAGAGCTAACGCTTAGAGGTACGGTCTCAGGAAAGAGGTACGTCTAACTTCGGATGGTTTAAAGTTTAAAATTGTTATTAGAATAACATTCAGTGATGGAAAATGATTCATGTCAAAAGTAACTTGCTAGGGGTAAAAAAAAAAAAAAAGGACAAAATAATCATTTTAGTTTTCCCGAATTTATAGAATTTGGACACTTGACCATAAATGATGAAACATTTTATGATGCATATGATTGCTCTATTTGGATATAGTAAGCTACACAAACTTCTTAGTACCATGTTGTTTAATTTCAGTTGGAAAAAAAGATTTTCTATATGTGTGTCTGTTTGGCTACAATTCATGTGGTAATAAGTTGCTATTTTTTCACTAGTAGATAAAATCTTTTAATTTTTATTGACTTGATAACTTTTAAACACGTATCTTATAAAGTTTTAAAAAGTTGGGATTAGAGTTAATGTCCCAAGCAGTCTCTATATATACACACATAGGAAATGCCTCAAATTCAGCATTCTGCAGTTATAACATTTTATTTATACTTTTGTAACTATTAGTTGATTTATATATAATTTTTTATTAAAAATATTATAATGATACTTTTAAAAACTATTTGTGCAAAATACAAAAATCATTGAAAAAAATATTATACTAGAATCAACTGATTGTTATAATAACTTACAGAAAAAGTTACAAAATGTCGTTTTATATAGGTGTCGGTGCCGAATATAAGACAATATGTGTGTGTGTGTGTGTGTATTGTTACATTTTCAAATATTTGACAAATCATACATTTTCAAATATTTGACAAATCATTTCTTAGGTGGCAGCTGCCAGGTAGTATTAAAATAGTAGATCAGGGTAGGTAAGCATGACATTTCTCACCTAGTATTGCCAATATTTTCTTCCTCATTTGTTTAGACATCAAAGTTGGAAGGATTACCCCACAAAGTCTTTGCCCTCAAGGATTTGTCCACACAATCTTGTTGAGCTTGATATGCCCGCCAACAAGCTTAACCAATTTTGGAATCAGGCTCAGGTATGTTGTAATTTCAATCTGTTGTCTAGAATGATTTAAGTTTATGCTTGTTTAAATACTTTATTTTCAGGGGGTTGTTTTGGATAAGGCACATACCAGGTGGTGAAAAAAAAAAAAAAAAAATGTAACTCAACTGAAAACACAAGGGAATTAATTCTAAGGTTGGGACTATGTTTTGCTTCATATGTAGATAACAAAATTTGGCCATTAGATGAATATTAAGTGTTAATGATGTTTTTACTTTATAATGGTTGGAATTATTGCTACAAGAAACACCCTTCTCTTTCCTTTATCTCTCTCCTCTCATTCCGAAAGAGCCACTAAAATTCCTTCTTCATCTCTTCTTTACAAGCTTTTGATATACATGAATTTTTCAAGTGCAATCTCATCTGCGGTCTCCTAAACTTCAATTTCATTCATATTTTATTCTTAAATTTTGAAAAATAAAATAAAATAGCTCACTTTATTTTTTAATTTTAAATTAGTCTCACTTCTTAACACATTATGTTTTATATATATATATATATATATATATTTTGGGTTAAAAACAAACAAAACAAGAAACCCCTATACTTGTAGGTTGTCATCAATCAATAGTTCCGATCCACCTTCAATTAAAAAAATAAAAAATTAACTTGTCAATTTCAACCCATTCACTGTTGTCATTTAACCAAAGATTTAACACGTGTCCGAGGTTTCAATACTCCTGAAGAACCTTATTATGCTCATATATATATATATATTTATATATTAACTTGGGAAGGAGATAAAAGTTTACGTGATAAAATTATATGTGAAATTATTAATAAGATATGTCTATAATCATACCGACTAGCACACATGACTAGTGATAGATAGTTTATACTTGGAAGATCTTGACTGGCGAGTTAAATTAGTTTTTATCTAAGTACGAATTTAATTTTTTTTCCCCTTTAAATTTTGTTACAGGATACAACATCAAGCACTACTGTTAGAATACTAATTTCGTATGAAGGACAATGGAGAACAACCCAAGGTCGTTGGAGTTTTAATGGTCAAAAGGCAAAAGGAATGATAGTTTCAAAGGACATTACTTACGATGAATTGGTGGAAAGACTTAGGCATAATTTAATGGTTGATGAATCGCGATATGATTTAGATATGAGATTCTTAGTTGATTCAGGTATTCCAACGGCACCTGTGGAGATTCAAAATAATGAAGACGTTCATTTTTTTATTAGCGAAACGTCTAGCAAAGACAGTTCCCGGTACCCATTATGTATTACCTTGCTTAAAAAAGATGTTAGCGTAGGCCGTGGCATAATCAATCTTCTACTTCAATGGGGATGTACATTATAATTCTTTACTATTTTTTGAAAAACAAATAACATGAAATTTATTCATATTATTATTACACTATCTTTTAACTATGTATATGTTATGAAAAATGGAGATTCTATTGACACACTTTTTTAACTCTCCACACCCAGTCATTAAATAAACATTCCTTTTTAAGTGATTAAATTTACTTATTACACACCCCTTATATGTTTTGAAAACTAGCTATAATAATTTTCATAAAATAAGTCCCTTACCCCCATTTAAAATATCTTTCACACCCACTATTTTATGTTTATATATCTCTTTTCTTTATCTTTCTCTGTTTTTGTAATTTTTGTAATTTTTAATTTCAATCGAAACTTAATGGACATCAACTTTTATGATCTTAACTTTTTGTATTAACAGAAGTGGCATAGATGAGTTTTCATTATTTTTATTAGGTGTTTAAAATATTGTTATGTCTATCAATATGTCAAAACCAAATGAATATCCTTGAGCAAGAAACTAAGCCCATGTTTAGATTACAGATTTAAAAAGTTAATTTAGATCATAAATTTTAATTTTGGTAAAAGAAAACATTATAACCAAATTTTTAAATAGTATGCAAAAATTGTCTACAGACAGAGTGCCAAATTATGATTACATATATAAATATAAAACAATCAACAGCATAAGCAAACTTGAAAGAACAAAAGAGAACCATAAGAATAATAGCGCTGGTGTAGATCCTCAAGGTTTTGTATTAAAAATCATGTCCATCTTTTCCTCTCAATTTGGAGATTTTTTATCTTACAGTGCGAATAAAAGGAGTTTAATAATCTATTTTATTAGAGAGCTAATTTTATCTTTAAGAAAATAAATTAATTTAATTTTGTAACCAATCAATGAACTAATTTACATTAACTATGGACGTTAAATGTCTCAGAATAATGATGAAATGTCTCTTAATCACCCCTTTTGAAGGGACGATCCGGCGACTAATAGGTTGTTTGGGGTGATAGTTGAAGACAGAGTCTTGAAGCTTACTTTGGAGTGTGTGTTTGGTGTGGAGGTTGATTTGGAAGTGTGTCTTTGGTGGATGTGTGAATTAAAAATGAATTGTGATATACAAAATAATGTAAAAAGTTAAAATGTGTTCAGAAAAAAAAATGAAATGAATCTTGTTTCGTTCATTTCATTTTTTTTTTTTGTGATTTAAAAAAAATCATCTTATTTCGATGTAAAATAAAAAAATTATGAATTTTTAAAATTTGACTTTTTTGAAAAAAGAAAAGAGAGAAATCAAGAGATAGATATGTGAATTTTAGAGTTTAGTAGTTGAAAATTTGTCTAGAGTTAGGTAGTGTTCTGACCAAATAGTGCTTGGATTAGTGTTCTGACTTTTACGTTACGGACAATGGTGATATGGATAACGTTGACTCAGATCTTAAAAATACTATCTTAATAATTCAGATTTTAGTGTTCCTTATCAAAACGAAAAAGAAAAAAAAATTCAGATTTTAGTGACACGGACCTTTGATGTTTTGGACTTTTGATATTACGACTTTAGTGTTTAAGGTCCTCCAAGTGTACATATTCTGAAATCCAAATTCCAAGATCCTTGGCCCAAAGATGTATAATTTTACTACGTGGATAAAAAAATCCACCCAACCGTTAATAAAGATGTGAAAGGTCATGGCTTGAGACTCTACACATGCGTTTCTGTATTAGGATTTAATTCTTTGCGGCACCACACCAACATTCCGGTCTCTGCTAAATTGTTCTCATGGTTTTTCCTGTGCTCTTTAACTTGTACTCAACATTCTTGATTGTTTAAGCCACCAAGGCTAGTTTAGTGGTGACGGTTGGATGGATTAAGGTCTTAGGATGTCTTAGTCCCATATTCGAATCTAGACACGGTGGGTGGGATGGTTTTATTGCAATTTTACTATACTCTTTTTATGCATTTGTTTCAAAAAAAAATTATATTTTACTCCTTATTTTTTCACTCATTGAAAGGATATTTGAGAGAGAGAAAAATGAATATACTACGAATTTTGAAAAAGTGAATTTGGATTTTAAATAAATAAATATTTTGAGTTTGAAATGGTATGTCAAATGTACCATTGGCTTGATTCATATACATTAAAATTATTATAATATATTGTTCTGATAATTTAAAACAAACGTTAATGCTCCTATTTTCTCTTTCTTTCTTGAATATCCTCTTAAAATTTTAATTTCTCTTTCATTATCTCTTTTTATCAAATACACACCATTCATAATTTTTTTTTACTGCCTTATTGAAATATTTTTTTATTGATATATTTAAACGACTTTCTCGTATATCCACATCAAGATAGTTTCTTAAATTGAGTGACTATTTGATACACTGTCTTCACATAAAAAGAATTCATTTTGAAATAACAATTTAAAATAAATCGGTGTTTGGAATGAAGAAAAATAAGTGTAATATAAATTTCAAATTTTGGATTTAAAATTAAGTAATTTTTTAATTTAAAATATATCAAAACAAACTGTTAAGTCTCACATGTGTGGAGCATCACACGTGTTTTCAACCAGCAATAATAAACAACTCTGCAGCGTAATTTTCGGCAACAGACAACTCAGACGCGTGGTTGACTTGGTGAGTCAGAGACCGTCTTCGAGAGGTCGTCTCCTGGGAAGGGAATCAGGGATAATTTGGGTCTTCTTCTCTTCTTCTGCGAAACTTCCTTCAAATCAAATGACAAGTAAATTACTCACCACAATTATATAAGGTAGTGGGGTCCTATTTCTTAGTACTTTCGAGCCTGTTTCTTTACTAGGAGCACAAAAACATAAACAAAAAACGGAAAGAGAGAGAGAGAGAGAGAGAGAGAGAGAGAGGTACGAAATAAGCGCTGTTGTTCATTCTGTTTTGTAGATCCACTCAAAATTCTCATGTTTTTCTCAGAAACACATACATATATTCTAATTGCTGGTTCTGTTTTTCCTTCTATCTATC
>JAFMPE010037215.1:0-15273 GCA_024759925.1 Ficus religiosa | reverse complement strand
CCTCCTCCTCCTCCTCCCGCAAGCCCTCTCCCTCTTTCTCTCCCTTCCGATTCTCCACCAGCCGCTACAACCCCAATTTCAGAGCCCTCTTCTCTCCTTCTCCTTCTCGCTTCCGCGCCTCCGCTTCTTCTGCTTCCTCTTCTCCTCCAGGTTATGGTTTATCTATGAATTATTCTGTGCTGCTCCAATCTGAATTCGATGAAGTTTTTTTGGCGGTTTTATCTACGAACTTGTTTCTTGATCTATTCGATTTCGCGCTTCCTTTCGACCGCTCAGTTGTCTCTTAGTCTGTTTGAAATATGAAAAAAAATGGAAAAGAAAAGAACTTTGACCTGAAGAGAATATTTTGTATATGTGTGTCCGTTGGGGGAAAGGACTTTTTGGTTCTCAAGAAAATTTTTGGGTTGTGTCAATTCGTTGGTACTGAACTTGGCCTGGTTTGGCTAAGATTCTACTGTTTTCAGTGGGAAATATAACTTAAATTTCAAAAAACTTAGCTTGACGATTAGTTAGTAGTTTCTGATCGAACTGGGTTTTGGTTTTACTTCTGGGTTTTGAATTTTAATGGGTTTAGAGATTTTTTCTCTCTCTCAATTTCTTTGTAGTAGTAGAACTTGATTCTTATATTTACTGTAGGACTTTTTGTTCTCCTTTTTCTTTGATATAACATCTGTTGTTTTAGTATCTACCATTCCTACTTTTCTGTTGTACAAAAATTGTACTACGTTTTTAGTTTTCACTGACAGTCGCTTCATATTTTTGGCTGTCAAATTCTAGAGAAGTTAGAACTGCAAAGTTTTGCAAGCATTTCTTCTTCATCACGTGGTCAACAAACATCATCTGTCGGTGTCCCACAGGTCTCTGTGCCTCCCCCTTCATCACAAATGTAATCATATTTCCTTTTAACTTTTTTTATTTTTTATTTTTAAGTTTTGTTTCTGTTTTCTTTCTGCTTCTGCAAAACATTCACTCGATATTTTTCCTGTTTTTGGTAGAGGGTCACCTCTTTTTTGGATTGGGGTCGGCGTTGGGCTTTCGGCACTATTTACATGGGTGAGAGGATAATTTATTTGGTGTTAGTTTGAAATTTGTTGAAATGTTTCCAAATGCGGCGTTTTTGACTAGTTGATTTCGATTTCAGGTGGCTGGAAGTTTAAAGGTTAGTGTTATCCTCCCATACAAGTAGGCATATTTTGTTACCAGATTTGATTTTTGACAGCTTAGGGATAGTCCATTAAGTCATATTATGTAGAGTTGGAAGCATTTGTTAAGAGTTTCTTAGTCTGATGGTACAGTCGTTATGAATTCGTATTCTCTTGTTCTCTTTTCTAATAAAATTTCCTGCTTCCTATCTATAACGCAAGAAAAAAGAATAGGAACACTAATCAAGCTTTTTCAGTTTGTTTAATAGCTGTCTTCATTTCATTTCATTTGGCAGATGCAAGTTCCTGTCACTTCACAAATTTCTTAAGTGAAAGTTTCATTCTTTTCCTTTTTTTGCTTCTTCCAAATTATCTTCTCACAGAAGTATGCAATGCAACAAGCTATGAAGAGTTTAATGGGCCAAATGAATACTCAAAATAACCAATTCAACAAAGCTGCTTTTTCTCCTGGAACACCTTTTCCATTTCCACCACCACCACCACCACCTTCACCGTCAGCGCCTGGTAGCTCACCTCGTCCTGCAGCTTCTCAAGCAGAGGTGACAGTAGATGTGGCTGCAACCAGAGTAGAAGCAACACCAGCGACTGATATCAAAGACAAAACAGAACAAAAGAAAGAACCCACGAAATTTGGTAACTAAGAAAATTCTCTTACATTATGGATTTATATTGCATAAAGATTTTTACTTTTTTGTCGTTGTTGTTTCATGTTTGCAATTTGGTGTGTCAACACAATATATGCTGATTGCATTTGGTCTGCCCATAGGAGATGTTACTTTTATTAGGATGAACAAATCTTATTTCCATCAGAAAATAAAATAATTACTACAATGTCATTTCTAATCAAATTCATTTTAATGTTATTCGGCCTTAGCTATAAATGTTGTCAATCTTTTTTGTAAAAGCTTTAATTGATTTTGAATTATTATGCATATCCTTTGAAGAAGTTTAATTTTTCTACTTTTTACTTCTATATTGAGTGCTTATATTGTTATATTATTCCGCTCCTATACTTGGTTAATACTTGATCAAGGATGAAATAGTTAGGTAGTCAGATTTCTTTGAGGTCTTAAATTATTGAAATGGGTGAAAACATGGACATCATCCTAAATTTTGAATCAGTCCTGGCCATGCTGCTCTTAATTGTAAATTACCACATTTAAGTGTTATCTTAGTGTGAGTTCTTTCTACTTGCAGCTTTTGTAGATGTCTCTCCGGAAGAAACTACACAAAAGAGTCCTTTTGAAGATGCTGCTGAGACACCATCTAAAGAAGGTCCCACTGCTGGAGTAAGTAATTGCAATTGACTCATTAGGAGCATGTGGTTAGTCGTGAATCTAATGTAGTCTGGGATATTAGATGGTTTGAATTATTATCAATTAGGACCACTTATCTATGTCATTGAATTTGAATTTATCTTTTACAGACTCTTTTTCTAGTTTAGTTCTCTACTTTGCTAGTTGAATTAGGATTGCCTATCTATAAAATATTCTCTATGTTGAAGCATTGAAGACTAGGATTGAACTCGTTGCATGCTTAGAATTTTCCCTCTCTTGATTCTCTTTTTCTTTCAGTAAATTCTTTAATTCTTCAATCTTTTGTGTCTTTTCTCCTTTCTCTCTCTTTCTCTATCTGTAATCCTTCTTGCTTGTTCCTGTATCAGAAGTTTAAACTATATGCTTATTACATCAGGTTTCTCAGAATGGAACTACGCCTAAGCAGGACTTTGGTGCTTCACAGGAGTCCCAATCTACACGTAAGTCGACTCTTTAATGGTTCCTCGTTGTAAAGGTGCTTTCTTTGTGTGTGTGTGTGTGTTTATTTGTACAGGAAATTTTCACATGTCTAAATGCTCGAATTGAGGCAGTCTAGAATTCAATTGCTACTACTTGCATGATTCTGGTTGGGGAGGAACAGAAAGGATCTGTGCAGACAGTTCTGAATAGGAAATATATTTATGGGACGTAACTAAACACTGGGTTTCTTTGTGTGTGGATTTCTACTTTGATGGAATTTAGTCTTTTCCTTTGTTCTTGACTTCGATGACTAGAATGATTTGATATGATTTCTTGTTCTTCCTTAGTTTTCTTTCATTTTTAATTGCGTACCTTCCCTTTGTAAAGTTCGTTTTGTCCATATGTTTCTCATTTCGTCGTGTTTTTGTTTTTGTACAACATTAAAAAAAAAGGTCAGCTCCTGTTGTTGTATGTGATTTAGTATATTAATATAACTTACTGGAGACAATGGAGGTCCTAACCAATTACTGGTATGCTATTCTATTGTCATGAGATATTTTTTGTTCATGTTTCAAGATTGCACTTCACAGAGTTTAGGCGGACATCCTAATTTTGTCAATGTTACCAATGGATAGGGCGAGGAAGTACCATCTCAGTTGAAGCTTTGGAGAAGATGATGGAAGATCCAACTGTGCAAAAGATGGTTTACCCGTAATATACTTTCTTTCTTCTTCTTCTTCTTCTCCCGTTGTTTTTTTTTTTTTTTTTTTTTTTTTTTTTTTTTTTTTTTTTTGTTAAGTCACCTTTTCATGTGTGTGTGTGTGAAGTTTAAAGAGGTGGTGAATAGAGGGAGAACAGATATTTCTTTTTCTGACTTGATTAGTTGGAAAGCAGTGTTCGTAATTTTGTTAGTAAATGCAAAAACTCCACTTTCTCCCCTTTTTTTTTTTGTTTCAAAAAGATAATAAGTTTGTTTCTTAACTAAATTCTAGTCTTCTTATCAGAAAAAAACTAAAGGCTAGTCTGTTTCCATGTACTCTTCGAACATTAAAAGGAGAAATATCTAGTTTCATACGTTCCTTGCTATGGGAAAGAGGATTAATTGCGTATTTTTTCTTGTAGCTATTTACCTGAGGAGATGAGGAATCCCACTACCTTCAAGTGTAAGTCTATCCTTCACGTGGCTATTTCTTTTCAGTATGCTTCTATACGTGAATATGATTTTTTTCCTATTCAGTTTTTCCCCCCTTACGCAAAGGAATAAGGCTTTGGCGTGGAAATTGCTTGGAGATTAATTTCAGAATGTTGTGTGGTTTTTTAAAAGAAAATACAGAGTAAACTCTAATGTATTGTCTTCGGCTCAATGTCTTGGACTACCTATAGAAGCCTACGAATGTTTATTCCACAAGGAATTACAAATTGAGTTTTTGTTTTCTTCTTTTCTTTTTTTTTTTTTTTTTTGGTTTTCAAAATTTATTTTGGAAGCACTTGTTAATCATAAATATACTCTTGATTGCCCTCTAATCTATTCGATGCAGATGCAACATGTTACCATTAATTCACTAACCTGACACCACTATATGCATCTACTGAACTCTAAGATTAATTTGTGTATTTTGTAATAGGGATGTTGCAAAATCCTCAGTACCGCCAGCAACTTGAAGACATGTTGTAAGTTCCTTTTCCACGTAGCTTATATGCAATTCTGCTTAGAAATGTTTTTTCACTTCTGAATTGAAATTAAGAGGGTTTCTTTTTTTTTTTTTTTTGGGGGGGGGGGTAAACCTACATTTTATTGTGTTTATGTTCACTCTCATTATAGTAATTACTTTTTCTCTACCGTTAAGTAAATTCATATCCAATTGTATTCTTTTTAGTTCCATACATGGCACATCATGAGGATGCAATTCTGAAACTTGATTTCTTTCTAGTCTGTTTTGGTATTTTCGCCAGTTACTAATGATTTCAGACTTGGATGTGATATATTTTATGTAGAATTTAGACATACTGTTTGTTTCCTGAACACTTATTAAGTTTTTTTAATGGTATGAGGCCTATGGCTCCTACTTATTAAGTTGAGCAGCCCCAGCGGGGTAAAAAAATAAATAAATTGTTTCCAGAACATTTTTCGGATGTTCATTTATTAAAGTAATATGTATTCAAATTTATTCAGTTTTATTTGTTATATTTTTACTAAGCTAATCATATTTTTATAATGGTGCAAATTATTTTTTGATTGAGGGGTTGGTGCTTCTCTTTTTTGGTGGGTCTGATTTTAAGAGGGGAAGATAGATTGTTTGATCTGGCTGTCTGCAGTTTTTACGTTATAAAACATGTAGTAATGGCTGGTTAGTGAATATCGCTAATTTCTTTCATATGTAATATCCTCCAGAAAGAATATGAGTGGAAGTGGTGAGTGGGATAACCGCGTGATGGATTCCTTGAAAAATTTTGATCTTAGCAGTCCTGAGGTTAAGCAGCAGTTTGGTAAGTTTGTGCTTGAAAGTATCTTGCTCTATGACGGATATTGCATATGTACTGGAAACTCTAGTGGCATTGATGAATTTGTTTGAGCAAGATTTGCATCTTTTAGATGTGTTTGCGTTCAATTATAATCTGATTGATCATTGCATAGGAATTTGGTATTTATGTAGTTCTACTTCTATCCTGCTAGAATCGTATGTTCTAAATTCTGGTGCCTTTGTTGATCTGATCACTTTGGTTATGAATCAAAAGAAAATAACTAGTCAAAAAAAAAAAAAAAAAAGTCGAAGTTTCATTATTTTTTTAGTTATTTCTTGTGACTTTTTTAGCTGATTTAAGTCTACACCTTGCTTGTTAGTTGGTGCTTGTTTATTAATTTATTTTTACCGTTGTCACTTTTTGGTTATTGAACTAAAATGGATGCTTCGGGATTCTCTCTCTTGATAATAGAAACGGTCTCTTATGGGTACCTTAGAACTCAGCTTATAGTTACAGATGTCCAATTTTCCAACGTGAAGTCTCTTCTCCCAAAAAATAGTAAAAATAAGCAACTAAAAGACTCCCGTGAGTACATCCTAATCTTCTAATTCTTCAACTTATTACACCGAATGTTTATAGATATAGAATAGAAGTAAACTCGGGAAACTAAGCAATTAACACATGTTCAAGTTAAGAAAAAAAACAAAGAATAGAAGTATTTGGCCATAATATTTGACTGAAACATGAATCTAAAACTTTCCGTGCAAAATTTGTTTCAGTCTATTGATTTTTTTTTTTTTAAATAAAAAAAATCTGCATCAAATATGAAACAGATTGCCTGTGTGTAAATTTAGTTGCATATGTAAACAAATTCATGAAGTCGTTGATGTGGATCCTCTGCATGATAACGTGTTTAACTTGGGAATCTGTTCCTTTTTATCTGATATTTCGCAGACCAAATTGGGCTTACACCTGAAGAGGTCATTTCAAAGATTATGTCCAATCCTGATGTTGCCATGGCATTTCAAAACCCAAGAGTTCAACAAGCCATCATGGATGTATGTCTTACCAGACTTTTTTTTTCTGTCTTATCAGAGTATATGTTCAGTTATTTGTTATGATACTGACCGGGTGTTGTATTCCTTGGGCAGTGCTCGCAGAACCCATTAAGCATTGCAAAATATCAAAATGACAAGGAGGTGGGTGGATTTTCTATGTCATGAACATCCGGAATTCCAAAAATTATCCGATTTCCGATTTCAGTTCATTGATCTGTACTTCAGTTATCCTTTTTCCTTCTGCTTGGAAATCGAGTCCGATTTAGGATTAAAACACAGTCTGATTAAATCTTAAATGCATCATTTGGATTATCAAGATATTTGGACGTCTCAAGTCTTGTGATTTATCATGCTTGCTATGATTTGATTTGATTTGATTTTTTTATTTTTCAGTAATCTACATGAGATTTGTTTTCTCTCTCTTTTGTCTCAGGTAATGGATGTTTTCAACAAAATATCAGAACTCTTCCCTGGAGTCACGGGCTCGCCTTGATACTGCATAATCAAGTTCCTGGCAAGTTGCTTTTAAGTGACCGGCTCACTTTGATTGTCTTAGTGTAGATGATGCTTCTTTTTCTGTGGAGTACAGATGTTTCTCAGTTGTAGATGAGCAAGTTAACCAGAGCCATCCAGATTGGCGAAATGCCTCTCGATCTTGTGGTTATGCCTGAATATCTGTTTGCAAGTTTCAACTGAAGTGTCTTGGTTGAGCTAAACGAATGTATTTCAAGTTTGGAAATCTGGTTGGCCCTTTGTAATGGTGTCTTTGCTAGCTCTTTTTCAAAATTTTGATTTCGAAATAAAAGTTTTCATGTAATGGAGTTTGGATCACGAATTCCTATCTTGAGCATGAAGATTACTTCTATGTGATGCTGTGGCATAATTGAAATATATTCAGGAATTGTCATTATATTTTAGAATTATTTACTAGGATTATGTTTTGTTAATTAGTTTAGGATTTTTTAATTTTATGATTTCAAGTTCTGAATTACATTTGCTTTAGAAATTAGGAATTACTTTGCCTTCAAATTCTTATTATTATTATTATTATTATTATTCGTTTTTGTTTTATTTTTTGCTTTTGGTTCTCATAGATGGGACACTATGTATGGTTTAGTAGATGTTTTTTTTTCGGTAAGCTTATTAATAAAATGTTAAAATTTTCTACCATGAGGGAACATCTACTGGAATGGCACAGCCCTATTTAAATCAGATGCTAAAGGATTATCAAACTTATGAATGGTACTGACAATAGTTTTATCAAACTAGTGAATAACGATAACAACAACAATAGTAGTAATGAAAAGAATGTTAGTGTTAATAAATTAATTTAACACTAAACTTAGCTACTTAAGAGAAGCAGAAATACAAGGGTTTATCACAGACTTCAATGGCAAAATCCACAGAACATGTTGCCATCAATCTAAATAGAGAACAAAATTATCACAAAAAAGACTGAGCCATGAAACTCATGCACAATTTTGTTCTTATCTGTATAATTCCCAACCAATCCAATTCCCATGTCCTAACTCCCAACTCTCAGTTTAGCTTTAACCCAAAAAAAAAAAAAGTTGAAGTTTCTGATTCTGAACCATAATTAGTGAGAGTAGAGGGGACAAAAAAAGTTTCTGATTCTGAACTATAATTAGTTTTTTTAAAAAAAAATTCCAACTCTAAAAGGAACACAAGAAGCTTACAGTACACGAGAGAGCTGAAGAATTACCAAAATTCTGACGTTTTCTTGCAATGTTGCTTGGCATTTTCTTGTTCACTTTCTCTAAATACCAAAAATCTGGCCTGCGAGGTCCTCGTAATCTCTTTCCCAGAGCCAAAAAATGCAATGTTTACATGCTCCAATTGCAAAAACTACGATGATCATGAATCCGGCTTATTTCGTCCTTCCCTGCTCTAAATTCTCACGACAAAGACACATATGAGCATAAGTAGCGGATCATGGTTTCTCTTCATGCCCTGCACCATGTTGGTCCTCGTTGCTAGTAGTTTGCAATTATTCAAGTATCAACCTCCAATGTTTTTACTCTAGTGAAAGAGCCTATTTTGCAGGTAATATAATGTCACTCCATTAAGTAGATCTATTGTGTTGGATGATATTACATATATATATATATATATATATTTGTGTGTGCGCGTCTACACACAGATAAAATGTATACTTGTTTGTCAAAAAATGAAAAAAATAAAATTTATATTGTCTGTGCTATATATGTGGAACGAAATCAGCCAATGTGGTTTCATCTTTTAATATAACACAAAAATCAAAAGAAAAAGTTTTAAGTTGCAAATACAAACTAGCAACAATTGCCTGTATCCATGACTTCTTCTTTTTTTTTTTTCTTTTTTTTCTTTCCTTCCAAAAGGATTCAAAAAATGATCATTCAGCCGGCACACCTATAATAAAATCAGAAAAAATCAAGCATGCTTCCAGAGTAGTTTTCTCTGAAAACAAAAAAAAGAACATGAAAAATATTCAATGAATATTATCTCAAACATTCAGCCAAAAACAGAAACCATCGAATAATATTTGGGTCAAACGGATATGACATGGATCAAGAGGATGACATTGAGTCTGTGTCCCCACCATGTGTCATATTTTCAGCGGCAACTACAGCTTCTTCAGCGATTCTAAATCTGCTGGTGGCACCAAACACATTGGCAATCTGCATAATCACAGTCTGACATGTGACTGCCGATGGCGATAGAAACTCTGGGAGACTTGGCACACACCTTGGAATGAATTCCTTCCTATTGAAGGTGGGAGCATATAATGCAAGTGTTGCCCGGCAGAATAGAAACCTGTAGATATAACAATACATAAATGTTGCTTATCTTCAACTACTATATACTATTGCAATGCATGAAGGGCTGGTTTTGGATTGTTGTGATTATGAAAAATTATCTACTTATAGCAAAAGGAAAAAGCAGAACCAAAAGGCAAAAGTCAAAAATCCTAGCCATTCCAAATAACTGTAAAAGTACATCAGTGTCTTTGCAAATGACTTGTGGACATTTTTACCAAACACACTACTTGCAGTGTGTAATGTGCAAAGGACTTTGAGGCCTCCAAAAGAAATACCAAACTGGCCCAAGCCAAAGAATACCAAGTAGTTACATGTCCACCTCAGACATGAAATTTGTTTAGTAAGAGTCTCAGACAGCAAATTTGCATTAGAAAATAGAAAGCAAGGAGTACCTTAAAACAAGTCGCCTTAGGAATGGATCGCCTAAAACCTGTGCCCAAACAGGATGAAGGGAGTCCGATGCAACCAAATGTGACCCCCAGTCGTTTAAGGAAGAGGAAAGCAAATTCTGAGCCTTAAAATATGTATCCTGAAGCATTTTGTTTCTCTCTATTAGTCCCGTGAAAAAGAACTAAATAACTACTATGGGAAGAAGGGTTGACTGTTACACACCATTTCAACATCTGAGCCTGAAACACCAAGCAACAGACAGAGAGCCTGCACTGGAGCTGTTAGGAAAAGAGTAAACAGACTTCCACTTGAATGATGGGGTGAATCAGTGCTAGTGTAGTGATATGAAGTGCTTGCAGAAAGTAGAACCGCCGCTGCCTCTCCTTTTTCTGCTCCATTTATGGCCTGAAAATACGACCAGAATAATCCTTTTTTTAGGTGAAAATAATAAATATTTAGCTGGGACTCTAAAAACTAAAAAATATATTACATTAAACATTCACAACAAACGAACATGAATGGTTTCTTTACATGTATGCAATGCTGAACTATTTCTTACAATGTTTATTAATATAAAAGTAATTAAACGAGAGAGAGAATCTTGAGAACAAGGCAAAGTAAGAAAGTGTTGGTTTGTGGATGGCTATAGCTAGCTTATGGTCCACAGAATCATATCTTAAAACAAACATCATGTCGTCAAGTACAATTTGCATTCTTTTCCACATTTACAATTGCCACACTTGACGAGTCACAGTCACTAAATATCCCCTTTCAAAAATCAAAAATTTCAACAGGGAAACAAGCCACAAAAATAAGCACCTCAAAACTAACACTGTTCTATCACGATTTCCTACTGCTGTGCTTAAATAAAAAGATGTCCATGGACATGCTGGATAATACTTACCTCAAATGCTTCATTCCTGTCACCATCAATGACCAAGAAAAGTGGTCGTCTGGTAAATGGAACTATGTCACTGGGATAAATGCAATTTGGTCCTGCAAAGAACATTAAGAACAATTGAACTTGAAGAGACATGAAAAGGTCATATGTTGAAGAATGCAGTCCCGAGTCAGAAAACTTCTAAATAAAATGCATAAGCTACATGTAAAACAAATTTGATAACATTTGGCATGAGTAAAAGCCAAAAAAAAAAAAAAAAAAAAGGCGTTGGAATTTCAATTTTGCAAAATAATACATTTAATTAAGGTATACACGGTCATTTTCCTTTTTCCTGTGACAACCTGTTGGAACCACCACCATATAGAAAAAAGTAGCGCAAGCCTTTTTTATATGTGGTCAAAGAAGTGGAAAAAGAACCGACACTTTTTTTGTTTGTCATCATATTGCACTATGGTGGAGAAACAGAATGTTGGATGAGCCTAAATGGAAAACTGACAATGCAACGTTTGTTCCTCTCTAGACACATTGCCCATGGTGACCGATTGTACAGCCACATTTGAAATAATTCGTCTTCCTACAGTATGACACTGATTCAACATCCTTGTCTAACCAAGCAATACTCTGTTACGTGTTAACATGCTCAAGAATATACATCATGATAAAGTCGAATATTATATCAACTACTTTAAAATAAACATTGACCCAGAGGTGATGAAATACTAGCAACAAGTTGAAAAAACGGGCAACATGATGTGGAAATTTATATGTTCAGTGTTATTGGTTGATGATACAAATAAGAAGTTCAACAAAGTGGAGGCTGCATGTAGATTAAATAGATAATTACAAGCTAACTTGTTCTAGAAAGAGTAAATACCTCCATTTCCACGAGTACCAAACTGTAAACAACCAGCATCTAGAGGCGTACCCTCTTCTTCAGATTGTTCAGAATTGGCGTTTGGTCTTCCAGACACAATCCTCAAAGGAGAAGATGAGGTTGCATCAGAGTTCACTCCAGCACCTGTAGGAGAACAAGTATTATTTCCTCTTTGTGAATCAACTTAAATGAAGAGAAAATATATCAAATTCCTGATCAATAGAAAGAGAAAGCATGAGCAACAAAGTACACAAACTATAAATAAACCTGAAGCCGACAAATATATCAAGAGAAGTCCATCAGCGGGAAGCTCCTCGCATATTGTGGCCACAACCTACCAAAAGAGTGCACAACTATATGTTGTTTAGAAAAGATAAAATGATAAAATATAATTATAAATCATCTGGCAGAGAAATAATGATTCAGATTAGACATTGGTATCTGGTTCTAAACTTTATACATTAATTGAAAGTCAGCATAGCAAGTGTTACTATGAAGGTTATTCAAGAAGGAAGCAAATACCAAATAAATAATATATATAGAAAAAAACTGTTAACTATCTTCCAAAATGTAAGCAAACATAATCATAACAGGTAACATCTCTAGATAGCATGAAACTACACTGATTTCGGACTGGCTTATGTAATTAAGTGATCCTAAGTACAACAGATAATTCATTAAGTCATAAAACATAGGAAAACTACGTCTAACTCAGCGAAATCCTCATTCATATTAATTCGGTTAGCAAACATAAATTCACATTGAGCTTTCAGCTCAAAATACACCTGCACCCTCCACTCAATCCCTGCTGACCAAGTTCTTTATTTATGCCACGACCCAGTTTATGAGCTTAAAGAATAATTATATGATTTAAATATGCTATTTTATAAACTTATTTATCCACGGGGAGTAATATTCAAGAGAAGTGATATACTGAGAACCTACAAACAACCTTCGAAATTCAGTATAACAAAACAATTCTAAATACAAGCTTCTCAATCATACTCACAGCTAGAAAATGTGTTATGGAAGGACGATATAAAACTGCTTTTCTAGGATTAGGTGGCAGTGTAGGATCAATGATATCTTGGGAGTAGTTTGAGCGGCTGGATGCAGAAGACCCATTCTGACTAGTTTTCATAACACTTGGCTGGTAAAAAGAGCCACTGGGTTCCCACTCCAGACACTGAAGCATCCTGAAGGTGTCAAGAGTGAGCTCCGAAAACTTCACCTGTGCCAGAAGTACACTCACAACGATAACTAAGGGCATTATACAGAAATAAGATACACTCGAGTTCATTCGAATAACTGTAAACAGAAAATTATAAAAGTAGTAACTGTAAAGTCAAGAGCACATAGTGATCAAGGAAAACCTCAATACCTAACCTCATTGTGATGATAGCTGCTGAGCACTGCATCACGAAGCCTCAAACTTCTCTTCGCGGCAGATGGAAGCAAGTCTGGATGAGGTTCCAGAACAGTACTATACCTGAGTGGCCTGATATTCATAAAAGCAGTGTCAGCCTTCAGAAATCTATGCAATTCTTGAACCACCAGCTTCCATTCTTTAAAGTCAGTTTCCTGTTACGTGAAGTTAAATTGCACAAGGGTCAATACCGAGATCTATCAGCAACCAAAGAAGAAGAATTAATAATTTCACTTATGTGCCGAAATCATGGACATCATAACTCATTTTGTCCCTGGACTTAAACTTTGACATCCATACTTCCAAAACTTAGAAATTAGTCTTGATTTACACCTTGCACAATTCATTGCTTCATGACAAATTAAAAAGTGGGATATATTTACGACAAATTGAATCCTCCAGAGCGTAAGTAAAATTAACCTAAAGAGAAACAAAGAAGGGAAAAAATAGTTCACTTATGTCTCTCGACTTCCAACTAGAGATACTTGCAATCCTTAAACTTGGAAATTATCTCATTTTCCACCTTCTCTCATCACAAGCAATCACTTTTGTATATACCAATTCATCTCTAAATGCACCACATTCAAACAGAATTCATCCCTCAGTCTGTCAATTGTCAATTCCCATCACGTTCATAATTCAACCATACACAGACAATTTCAATGTAGATTGAAGTAGTTCGAGAGCATAAACGAAATGAACCCAAAAAGAGGGTAAAAGATATAATTGCAAAGAAAGAGAAAGAAACAAAACTGGGAAGGTCCTCTTGCAATCATCGAGCAAAACCCTAAGCTGGTTGAGGAGTTGGTGGACCATCTCGCGGCGATTCAAGAGCAAGCAGACAGTGAGGAACCTGGAGATAAGGCGAAGTTGCTTGGTCGCAAGGGATAGGTCGCCAGCATCAATCTTATTGTTGAAGTAGTCACGACTCAAAACGGCGTCATAGAAAACGAATGCCTCGTGGAGGTAGCTGGCCTGGCTGGTCCTCATGTACTGGCCAAAGTAGAGCTGAGCAATCCGTGATGCAATCTCGCCGATCTCCGACCGCTTCAGCCCGGACTCCACCAGCTTCTGCCGGTTCTCCTGCTGCATCTTCCACACCTGCGTGTAGACCTTGAACACCTTGTAGAAGTACGCATCGTACTCCTCCCTAAATTTGATTTAATCAGATCATAAAACCTTTAAAAGCTTGGATTGAACCAAAATATGATTTTATTTTTTCTCCATTAATTGATTGAAGTTGAAGTTTGATTATAAAACACTAGAAAACCCTCAACCTTTTTTCTTTTTCCTTCACTGGCCAAATTAACATGTTAAAAATTGATCATAAAACCCTAGAAATCCCTAAATCCTAAATCATAATCCAGGAAAAAAATGAAAGAATTAGATGACGATAAACCCTAGACGACGATTGACAAAGATTGAAGTTGAAATTTTTTTCTCCATTGATTGACTAAGATTGAAATTAGACGACGATAAACCCTAGAAAAACCTTAAAAATCATAAAATGGGGAAAAGTGAAATAGAATTATGGTCCAAATCCTTTTTCTTTTCCTTCCACTGATTGAACAAGGTTGAAATTTGATGATCATAGAGCCCTAAATCCCGAATTCTGATCGGGGGAAAATCAGAGGGAATTAGCCCTAAATCAATCTGAAAAAAATTTCATGATGATAAAAGCAATCATGCAAGCAACCAATGAACCCTAGAAGAAAAAGACAGGAAATGGAAAATTGGCGGGAGAAAAATTGAGAAGAGAAGAGAAGAGAGAACCTGTGGCGGTGGTAGTAGGGAAGATGTCGGATCTTGGAGAACTTCTTGTCGGCTTTCTGCACCAACGACCAGAACGCTTCGCTCACCGGCACCGCCGCGCCGCCGCTCTGCTGCTGAGATTGCATTCCGATGTCGTTTCGTACGCTGCTCGATGTCGTTTCATCGCAGGCCAAGAAGAAGAAGAGCAGACAGGGCGGGGATTCTTATTATTTATTTATTATTATTAGTGTTATTAGTCAAGTGGGAATTCTAATTATTAATGGAATTTCATAATAATAGTCAAATGGGAATACTTTTTTTTCTAAAAAAAATTAAAAAAAAAAGTGGGAATACTTTTGGAGAAAGCTCTTAAATGGCACAAATATAAAAATTATTGTATCAATATAACATAAAAACTTAATATTAGATTATCGTGATACAAAATTAAATTAAAGTTAATTATAATTTATGTCATATTAGTTAAGAATTGAAAAATTATATCATATTGATTAATAGATAAAAAAATATAATTATTTAGGTAATTTTAATTTTAACCAAAAAAAAAAGTGGGAATACTTTTTATTTATTTATTTTCTCACAAAAGAATAAAATTAAAACGAAGGGTTAATTGCAATTGGTCTTCAAATTAGATGTTATGTTTTACTTTTTAGTCTCTAAACTTAAAAATACT
>JAFMPE010037104.1:840-16116 GCA_024759925.1 Ficus religiosa | reverse complement strand
AAGTAAATTATGTTATACAGTATGTATGGAGTTAAAGACTTGAGAATGTCTTTTCATTTCAGTATGTATGCATGGTAGGTTTTCTACACGGGACAACCTATTTATATATATGTTTAAAAAAAAATTTATTCTCAAATTTTCAAATAAACTAAGTACAAGTATGATGGTGTCGACCCGGCTTGAGAAGTCGGGACGTCATAAGACTTGGCATGGATGTATGCGTGCAAGCGGAGTAGATTATCGGACTAGTGGTATTTTAAGTTAGAATTTAAATTTGTTTATGACTTATAAGTCTTAAGTTTGAGTGATTTCTCCAAAATTAACGTTAATTTGTTTTGAAATTTTGTTAGGTTGGATTTGAAAGATTTACTTTGGTAAGTATGTTTTTCGCTGCTATGGTTATATGTGAGATTATCTATTTGTATTGTTTTTTTTTTTTTTTTTAATTCTAACTTTTCTCATTTTGTCAATTAGTTATCATGTTTTCTTCTGTATTTAACCTAAATTGTGTTAACTACACTAGTAAAATTTGTTGATTTGATGACGGTTATTAAAGTTAACACGATGGTTAGACAACCATCGTGTAATGGTTTAAGATACCATGGTAGTTAATAAACCATTGTGGTTAGGTGATATTCCACGACGGTTCACACTGTCGTCGAATAGAGAAATAAGGCAGCAAAAGTTGCTAATGTGAGAACTTTACAAGATGGTTTGGTCAAAACGTCATGTAAAATTCAGGATCATTTAGCACACAGTGTGTAAATTGGAGTTTATATGATGGGTTGTACAAAAACCATCGTGTAATATCAAGTTTACAAAACAGCTTTTACAAAAACTGTTGTGTAAAGTTCAACATGAATTGAAAAAAAATTTCACATTTTTTGGTGATTTCCCATGGATGGCCTAACCTGTGTGTTATCCAATACATGGCCCAGAATAAAATTGCTAAAATATTAGCTACATTGTATCAATATAAAAATATCATTCATTACATTACAAGTTTACATATCATATATTAATGAATTACATTATTAATTTAGCCCATTCTCCCCTAATTGAATCCATATCATCACAGGTATAAAATGCTTTGCTTTCAAGAAAGACTAATCCATTAGCATTGAAGACTATATCCCTCATTAAACCTAAAGCAAAAAAACCACATTCAACATTACCCTCTTAGTGAGGACAAGGACGATCCGAAATTTTTGTTTTATAGTCTCGTCTCTTTTTAATCCCTTTTTCGGCTATAAGCTTCCAATCCATTAAGGCCCTAGCAAGTTTGCAAAAATATTCAAAATAATTAGATGAATACCATTAAGATTAAATCAAAATTTAGCATATGAAAATTTACTTACATTTTCATTAGATTAGTAAAATCGTCCCGTTTCTTATCCTGAAGATGATCAAAATATAGGACTAGGTCCTCCCATGGGTCAATAACTCCCAAAACCCAATGTCTCCCTCTATTATGTGGCACAAGATAAAGTCGCCCTTTTGATGCGTTACGCAAAAAGGCAACAAGAGCATCGGCTCGCTATCTTAGGCCAGCATTTGGAGTATCTGTTCTAATCGATGAGATCAGGGTTGGAGCATAAACACAAACTTTTCAGCTCGCCCATTAATGATATATAGTTCCACCAAATATCTGCATAAGAATATCAAAATTGTTATGCTGGACGACATATATAAGATTTTTCAGATAAATAAATAAAGTTTAGAGGTAGAATGAAATACCTGAGGTATACAAATATACAATTTGCACTGATTTTTTGAAAAGTAATGAACTCATAAATATCATCAAAGTTCAGAAATGCAAGCATGTCAGCACCATTGATTGTGTATGGTATTGGGACCTCTATCTGATTACCTTCACACATGGAACTAAGTGCATAATAAGCCAAAGGCCTCAAATCCATGTTCATTTTATTAAAGTCAAACCAAGTTCTTTGTTGTTTTGCATCTTGTTATACCTCAGTTCGAGAATTGATCGTTTTTTTTCCCATCTTTTTTGGGCGTTTGTTTCCCTCAACTGCTTGGACAGGAACGTGACTAGGCCCTTGACTCGCCTTGTTCATACTCGTGTTGAGGTCAATTAATATTTTCAGCCAAGCGACAAACCCATTAATAGCCTCCTCCACAGTTGTTGCCTCATACATTGGAATAGGTAATGCCGCTTTTTTTAATTTTACCACAATGATTGACATTCGCACATTCCCTTCACCTAGTGGTATCCCATGGACTGTATCGGTGGGAAGGCTCTCCATCCATGTCCTTCCAATCACAACAAGCAACTATCCACCTTGAAGTTCGGGGATAATAAAGAGCATACACTTCTAACTATCGATCGGCATGGTTGGGGGATCAGACACTCCAGGTTGTTTATCATGGAGAGTGCAACTAGCCTTAAAGCAATTGTGTTGGTCAACGGTTGGCATATTCTCCTAGTAAACCGATGGCTCCACATCTTTCTTTGCACATAGACCATGCACCATCTCTTTTAATTCTTCAATTTTGAGTCTTATTGACAATACTATAGTATCAACTTTCAAACTTCGGTTTAGGGTGAAATACTGAGATTGCTTTACAAACTTCGATTGACCACGGGTACATCATGGATGTTCGGGTTTGGATAATGCTTGGGTCAATACATCATTAGTGCGAACGGATTCGAAATTGCCTTGGCTCTCCTATATGTTGTACTCCACCTACGGGAGAATTAAAAACATACATTATAAATAAAAGTGTTATAAGTGGATCTAGTGATGAAGAATTTATTATTAATTAATAAACTTACTATCAACTTGCCAACTTATCGATATAATGGATCCTTGAACTTTCCATCTTTTCCTGTCCATGATTCTAGCTACAACCCATCTCTTTTTTCCCATTTTCTCCTTCTCCTTGAACTGTAATTTATTATTGTTAGTATACATGAATAAATAAAAAAACTTTACAATGATTTATTAGAAACATAACTTAATGACATACCAATTTTTGGTCAAGCTTTCTATATCCGTCTTGGCCTCCTCTTGATGTATATTCGTTATTGGCCCTTAATTCGCTTCCACGATCCGAACGTTGTTGGAATTATAAGAATGTTTCATACAAAACGAATTTCACCCAATTATTTTCTTCTACATAAAGGTAGTTGTCAATTACTTTTTGAGGCCGTTTCCACACACTTTCTTCTGATAGGAAGTCCTAGACAAAAGTTTTGTAAAGATCATATCGAAAATTCCTTGCAGGTTCACCACATAATTTTAAACAAGCACTCCGAAACCTTTCATCCACGGTGAAAGAAGAAATAGTTTTCTTTTCCAAATTAGGTCTTTCGTTCTATCTAAATCATGAGATCTCCAATCTTATATCCATATTGGAACGTGTTCTCAAGCGAGTACACCAATCCAACTCATCAATTCATCACCATGCTTCCCTTCCGATTGTCCTTTCTCATCAAATGTAACTTCAATTTGTTCACCTCTTTTTCTTATCATATGGACTCGTTTCATTAGAGTTGCCCTTCGTTTACCATCGTCATTGGGATTTAATGGGTCTCTTCTTAATTGTCTTCCCTTTTTCCATACTTTAACTCTATTTTGTATCATTTTTTTATTGCAATACCCACCTATATTTATTGAAACATAAATACACATACTAGTATAAAAAGAGGATATCACGACCGTTTTTAACCGTCATGGTATCTTTTCTGTGATGGTTTTCTAACTGTCGTGGTATCTAGGGTCGTGGAATCTATTTGGATTCCATGATGATTTTTTAACCGTCGTAAAATAGATAAAACTAGCGTCAAATGGTGGGTATATAGTAACTTTCCACGATGGTTTTTTCAAAAAAATGGTCGTGGTAGGTTAACCTTCCGTTGTTTTAGAAAAACCATCGTGTAAACAGGAGATTACATGACAGTTTTTTTAAACAATCATGCAATCTCGGGTTTAAACTGTAACGCCCCCACCTATGTAGGGCCGTCACCATGCTTACTTAATTTAAATCTCGGTCTTAAATACTTAAGCTTGCTGACAATTCTAGAGTAAATTTTTTTTTTCTTTTAAACTTTATTTTAAACTCAAACTTGAACTTGACTTATTCTCATACTTAAAACTTCACTTATCATCATACATATTTATATGTACTCACTCGAGTATCTAGCTTTCATAGCTCATTTGAAAGCTATCATATTTAAATCGTGGACCAAACCCGACCTAATGCGGGTCGGTACAACACGAGGCAACTTGTTGCCATCATACTTGAAAACCCATCCTTAACCATACCATTACTTCATTATAACATAACATAACACACTTTTCAAACATATTTTACAAAACATATTTTCCAAAACCCGTGGCGGTGTCCATCCCACATTTCACAGTCTGCAGTGCCATCTCTTCACGGTCTTGCTTCAAGTATTGCCAGAAGGTTGCTTACCTACAGCATGAACGTAAGTAATGAGCTTATGCCCAATAAGTACAACATTCAATCTGCAAAACATTTTCATAAAAGAATGCATTAACCGATTATGCTTCATTATAAGTCAATCAGGCTTTCTTAGGTTAATTTGGTTTCTGGGCCCTTTACATAACATAAGTGCACGTACCGTGACATATAAACATGGAGTGATTGGGGCAGCCAATCCCATTCTAACTCAAACCATGAACCATACTGTTTAACATGGAGTAGTTGGGACAGCCAATCCAATCCAACTCAAACCATGGATCATGCCGTTTAAACCTATCCTTATGGCAAGTCGGTACGACACAACAGCATCAACTTGTCTTATCTTACACTTAAGACATGTTCTTACCATGTGGCTTAATATTAGTGAACAAGTCTCATAATGTCACTATATCAAAGCATATAACATAACATAATATTAGCCATAACATAAAACATCATGACTTAATACCTCATAACATAAAACATAATACATCGTAACTCAAAACATCATAACATAATACATCATAACATAAAATATTATAACATACAACATCATGTCAATCAATTCATGATTCCTCGAAAACATGTCATGCAACAAAAACATTTTATCCATGCTATAGGCGGAGTTGTACTTACCTGTTGTCATATGCTCTTGGTTTATCGTCCTAACATGGCACGACAACAGTTCATGCTTCTGTTTCCAAACAGGATGTAAGATACGAGTCATTCACATTCTATCATATCATAAATCATAATCATTAAATATTGGTATCCTATCCAACATCTCTGAGTAACCTTAGTTATATGTCCCCCACATCTTCTCATGGTAACTTGTTTGGTTACTTACTGTAATCCTAGGGCTCATGGCCCAACCAGACTTAAACAGTATCTTGTTAGGTTACTTCAGGTAACCCTGGGTACCAAGCCCAGTCATACGTGAATAGTATTTTATTAGGTTACTATTAGTAATCTTGGGCCTAAGCCCAATCATACTTAGACCCATACCGTAATCTTACTAAGGCCGAATTACTTTTTAAAGTAATACCCTATTAGGTTACCATTGGTAACCATGAGTTTTAGGCCCAACCTAATAGCTTGGATATCTTATGTGTTTAGCCAAATAGTTTGGCCCAATAAAATTGGTAACCTTCTCGGTTACTATTTGTCTTATAGTTGTTTACCATAGGACTGGGCTTATCTTATTTATTTTTACCCTTGTTTGATAAATTTTAATCCCTCTTTTAAAAAATGTTTAAAACAATCCCATAAACTTTGGTTATCAGTGCATGTGCAGGAATTTCCTGCTTTTGCACTGTTTTCTAAAATCCTGTGCAGGAATTTTCCTGAACCTTGCACAGTTTTTGAAAATCTATTTTATCTTTAAAATCGATTTGGATTTTGAAAAAGTTTTCTTTATGAAAGTTGTAGACCTCAAAGATTCCTACAACTTTCATTTTTAACTCAAAACCTAATTCTGCATTTAACCTAACCTTGTCAATTGTTGAACCTGCCTGGCCGTGCATACTGGGTCTGGCCGATCAGGCTCTGGTTTATGTAAAAACGGAGGCTTTTGGAGCCTTATTTTTAAAAACCGTTTGTGTTATCCCCTAGGATTTTCTATTTTCTACAACTTTGTAGTTTTGAGTTTTCCCAAATTCGGCCTCTAAGGGCCTCAAAATCTACTTACCAGAAAACAGCCCAGTTTTACCCGAAAATTGGCAGTTTTGCATGTGGTCCATTTTACGTAAAATTTACGCACACACTACCTCAAACGGTCGTAATAGTGAGCCTACGACAAACATCTAGCACATTCTAACGTTTTTCATCCACATGCATTGGTTCATAACCATGCAAACCCGTGTGGTAATCTTGTACCAAACTAAGGTTTTAGGGTTAGTTTTAGCTCTTGATTCACATACCATTCCATTTCCAATATTCATGTATACCACACTTCCTCTTGAACTGATGGGAACATATAACAAACACCTTCTAGGCATATATGAAAATCATAAATTCTCCTAAGCATAATATCAAAACATGCATCAAACCATAAATCAAGACCATTAAACCCTAATCAAGCACATACCTAAGCATTTAAACCTATTGCATGAAAATAAAGGGTGAGATTATGCTTTTACAAGCCCAACTGGAAAATACACTTAAATCTTGAATCAAAACTTAATTGAGAGGCTTAGGGATTCTAGGAGAGTTACCTTAACTCCTTGAGATTGGATCTAAACTTTGGATCCAAAATTTCCTTCTTGCTTTTCTTTCTCAAAATCCGACCCTCTCATTCATTTTTTTCTCTGTATTTGGCTCGGCTTTCTAAGGGGGGAGAAAGTGAGGAGAAATTTTGGCATGGTTTTGGGGTATGTTCATATAAAGTGAACCAAAAATGCACCCCCCCATCACCTATTTATAGGTAATAATTATTTTCTTTTTGGATTTATTTTTATTCCTAGAATTGCATATTAGTCCTTAAGAGAAAAATATTTGCTCATATACCCCTATGAGGTGGCCGGCCATTGCATGCCTTGGAGCCCAAGAAAATTTTCTTACTTACATCATCATGACATCATCATGTTTACATCATCATGCTTACATCATCAAGCTTACATCATCATACTTACATAATCAAGCTTATATCATCATGACATCATCATGCTTACATCATCATGACTTACTTTTCTGAAATTTACACTTTGGCCCCTAATTACAAAATATTTGCACTTTAGTCCCTGTGAGTGACCGGCTATGGTGGAGCCACTTGGCTTCCAATGCATGCATAATTTCCACTTAATTCCAAAAATCCCTTAATATGATTATGCAGTCCATTTCCTTATTAACTTAAATAGTATCAATACTGTTTTTCACTAAAAACAGTATTGTTAGACCGGGCTACAGTTCAGAATTCATCTGCACTTAACTGGGCTGCGTATAAATTTTCCTTATGACTTAGAGCTACTTAGCCCTTATCGTCTTAAATAATGTGCTTGATTTTTTTACTAGGGTGGTCTTGAACCTTATTCTTGCTCATTTGTCTGTAATGACGGTTTTTCGCAGCATAATTTTCATACTGTTAATTACACTGCAGTACCATCTCAGTCAAACTTAAAGTCAACCTGGTCAAACTTTGATTGAATTAAAAATCATAATTCCTATTCTGCCCTTTTTCTCAATAGGCCTTGTGCTTGACTAAGTAAACTATTATTAAGTCTCGTAGCTAATTAATCGAGAACTCAGCTTATACTGATATTCAACTCAGATCATGAGTTTCATATCGACATAAATGATTCAGTCTTAGATTTTCCTTGTCTCTAGGGAAATCATAAGTTCATCACAATTTCGGGTTATTACATAAACAACGGTTTTAATAAACCGTTGTGTAATTACATTTTAGATGACGATTTTTGTAAAACTGTCGTTTAATCTCCGTCATTTAATGCAACTTTTGTAGCAGTGTTTTCTTGTCTAGATAAAGTGTACTTTGTTGGATATAAGTAAGTGGCATTCCCTCTTTTCGTAGGTAGCAAATTAAGTCTAATCTTCAAATCCTTAAGAGATCCAACCGTGCTTTTTCATCAACTTTGGTCTTATTAGGAATGTCAAGTAACGTGCCTACTATTGATTCACAAACATTTTTCTTAATATGCATAACACTCAAGTAATGACGAACGAAAAGTGACTTCCAATATGAAAGTTCGTAGAAGATTGACCTCTTTTTCCAAGGTCCATCAACCACCAAATCCTTGTTACTTCGTTTTCTTTTCCTGAGCACTACTTTCAAATATTTAAACATCTCAAATATGTCTTCGCCCATCAACACCCAGGAAGGGATTCTTTCTTCAGCATTACAATTGAAAGCCTTTTTTTGTTTGTGGTATTGATGATTTTTTGGTAAGAATCTCCTATGACCAAGGTAAATGATTTTTTTTTTAATCATTTTTCAACCGGATGAGAGATGTTTCTTTCTTACAAATGGGACAAACCATAGAACTCTTTACTGAATAACCAGATAGGTTTCCATAAGTGGAAAAGTCATTAATTGTCTACATTAACATTGCACGTAGTGTGAATGTCTCTTGATGGTAAGAATCTCTAACTTCGATCCCCTTTTTCCATAAGCTCTTTAGATCATTGAATAGCAGTAACAAGTGCACATTAATGTTATTCCCTCATTGTTGGGGACTGAAGATCAATAAAGTCAACATCAAGAACTTCCACTTCATGCTTAATTTCGGAGGGAGATTGTAGTTGACAAGTATGACGGGCCAAGTACTATGCCTACTACTCATATTACCATGTTGGTTCATTCCATCCGCTATAAACCTAGACGTAGATTTCATGGTTCCACACTAAATTCAGGATAATCATCATCAAAGGTCTTGTATTGTGGTGTATCGGTTGGATGTCTAAGCATGCCATCTTAAACACGTTTATCATGGTGCCAAGTCAAATTCTTGATGTGATCATCATTATGGAATAAACGTAGCAGACGTGGCACCGGAGGAATGTACCATAACATCTTTGTTGGCACTCATTTACTACCATTCGTTTGCTTCTTGCCCTTCTTCCATCTTGACTATTTACAAACTGGGCATTCATCCAAATCCTCATACCCATTTCGATAAAGGATGCAATCATTTGGACATGCATGAATTTTTTTCATATTTCATTCCCAAAGTGCTCAACGTCTTCTTAGTTTCGTACATACTAGCCAATATTTTATTATCAACCAGTAGAACCTCTCTTAGAAATTCTAAAAGAGTCATGAAACTAGAATTTGTCCACCCTCCTGATGCCTTCATGTTCCATAATTTCACCAAATGTGGACAATTTCATATTTTTAGTGCACCCGTCATGTAAGGGCATCTTTACATCATTTATCATTGCATCAAATAACTCCGAATGGTGCACAAAGTGTTCTTCTAAATCATTAATCATATCAAACAAATTATCTCTTACTTCTTCCTCAACAATAGGTTCTTTTCCTTTTTTCTTCGATGTTGGATTCAAACAAATTTCACAGTATAAATACCATATTTGGTACGAACAAATAATCGCACATGCAAGCAAATGTCTTCTAACTTCATCAACTGAATGAGACCTATGAATTTCCACAATTCACACAAGGATACCGAATCTTATCATTTTTCAAGTGAGTTTTGACAAATGACAAAAATTCTTACACACCATCTTGATATTTTCTGGTCAATCTATTAGCTCACATCCATTTTCAATCATTTGCAAGAAACCCGCCCAAATCCAAATTAAAGATCATAAAATCCATTCAATAATCAAGTTTTTGCAATTAATAACATAATACATATTAAGCTTTTGACATAATTTAACAAATCATACTTTCACCAAAAAAAAAAAAACTCGAGAATCTTCAGTTTTAGATATCTAAAATATCTACAATGAATTAATACAAAATAATTCAAAAGAGTAAGTAATAATCACTTACAAATAATGAATATAAAAGAGTGTTGGTATGGTGGACGGTGGGAACGACATTGAACGACAGTGGAAGATCTAGTTTCGCAGGTCTATGTAATGTTTTTCGTGGCTATGGAACTATTCTGCAAAATAAAATCAGGGCTGTAGGGGCTTAAAACTGAGAAATTACACGATGGTTTTTCTAAAACCGACGTGTAAACAGGAGATTACACGTGTAATATCTGAGATTACATGACGGGTTTTTTAGACCATCATGCAATCTCGAGTTTAAACAATGATTTCAATAAACCGTCGTGTAATTACATTTTTTACGACGGTTTTTGTAAAACCGTCATGTAATCTCTATCATTTAATCCAACTTTTGTAGCATTGTTTTCTTGTCTACATAATGTGTGCTTTGTTGGAGGTAAGTAAGTGGCATTCCTTCTTTTTGTAGGGAGCAAATTAAGTATAATCTTCAAATCCTTAAGATCCAACCGTGCTTTTTCATCAACTTTGGTCTTATTATGAATGTCAAGCAACATGCCCACTATTGATTCACAAACAGTTTTCTTAATATGCATAACATCTAAACAATGACGAACGAAAAGTGACTTCCAATATGGAAGTTCGTAGAAGATTGACCCATTTACTTCGTTTTCTTTTACCGAGCACTACTTTCAAATCTTTAAACATCTCAAATATGTCTTCGCCCATCAAAACCCGTAGAGAGATTCTTTCTCCAGTATTAATATTGAAACCCCCCCCCCCCTTTTTTTTACAGTATTGATGATTTTTTGGTAAGAATCTCTTATGACCAAGGTAAATGGTTTTCTTATCATTCTTCAACTGGATGGAAGATGTTTCTTTCTTACAAATAGGACAAACTGTAGAATTCTTTACTAAATAACTAGATAAGTTTCCATAAGTGGGAAAGTCATTAATTGTCTACATTAACATTGCACATAGTGTGAGTGTCTCTTGATGGTATGAATCTTTAACTTCGATCCCCTTTTCCCATAAGCTCTTTAGATCATCGAATAGCGGTGTCAAGTGCACATCAATGTCATTCCCTAGTTGTTGAGAACCAGAGATCAATAAAGTCACCATCAAGAACTTCCACTTCATGCTCAATTTCGGAGGAAGATTGTAGTTGATAAGTATGACGGGCCAAGTACTATGCCTAATACTCATATTACCATGTTGGTTCATTCCGTCCGTGGTAAACCTACACGTAGATTCCGTGTTCAGGATGATCATCATCAAAGGTCTTCCATTGTGGTGCATCGGCTAGATGTCTAAGTATGACATCTTCAATACATTTATCATGGTACCGAGTCAAATTCTTGGCGTGATCGGCAATACGGAATAAACACCGCAAACATAGCGTCGGATGAATGTACCATAACACCTTTTCCGGCACTTCTTTGCTATCATTCGTTGGCTTCTTGCCCTTCTTCCATCTTGACTTTTTACAAATTGGGCATTCATCTAAATCCTCATACCCATTTCGGTAAAGGATGAAATGATTTGGATATGCATGAATTTTTTCATATTCCGTTCCTAAAGTGCTCAACATGTTCTTAGTTTTGTATATACTAGCCGGTATTTTTATATCAACCGATATAACCTCTCTTAGAAATTCTAAATAAGTCATGAAACTAGAATTTGTCCACCCTTCTTATGCCTTCATATTCCATAATTCGACAAATGCCGATATTTTTGTATGTTTAGTGCACCCGACATACAAGGGCTTCCCGACATCATTCATCATTGCCTCAAATAATTCCGGACGGTGCTCAAAGTGTTCTTCCAAATCATTAATCATATCAAATAGATCATCTCCTACATTTTTCTCAACAATAGGTTCTTTTCCTTTGTTCTTCGATTCTAGATTCAAACAAATTTCACCATGTAAATACCATGTTTGGAACAACAAATAATCCCACGTGAAAGCAAATATCTTCTAACTTCATCAACTAAATGAGACTTATGATTTCCACAATCCACATAAGGACATCGAATATTATCATTTTTCTTGTGAGCTTTGACAAATGACAAAAATTCTTCAGCACCTTCTTGATATTTTCTAGTCAATCTATTAGCTCACATCCATTTTCGATCCATTTATAAGTACCCGGCCTAAATCCAAATTAAAGATCATAAAATACATTCAATTATCAAGTTTTTGCCCTTAAAATAAAACATATCAAGCTTTTGGCATAATTTAACAAATCATGCTTTAAAAAAAATGAAAATATAAAGTTTTATATAGCTAAAATATCTATAATGAATACAAAATAACTCAAAATAGTAGATAATCATCTACAAATAATGGCTATAAGAGAGTGTTGGTATAGTGGACGGTGGTAACAATGTTGAATGACATCGGAGGATCTAGTTTCGTAGGTCTCTGTAATGTTTTTCGCAGTTACGAAATTGTTCTACAAAATAAAATCAGGGTTCGTAGGAATTTTTAATTAGAGATTACACAATGGTTTTGAAAAACTATCGTGAAAACTAAGAGATTATATGATGTGAAAACCGAGAGATTACATGATAGTTTATTAAAACTATCGTGTAATCTTTCAGTTTTCATGACGGTTTAAAAAAACCATCGTGTAATCATAAGATGATCCTTTTTAGACAACGGTTTTTGTAAAACCGTCGTGTAATCTTCGTTATCTATTCCAACTTTTGTAGTAGTGATAACGGTAAACATAATGTCCTACTAATTATGGGGGGGCATTACACCTAACCCCCAAACTCCTATATCCCAGTCACACGCATCATAGATTGCAGTAATATGATCTCTTCCGCGTCATGAGATAGGATGAAACTATGACTTTTTCCAGCAACAAAACATAGAAATAACACTTGAAAAGGCTGACTGTGCAATTATGACCTGAAGGTCGTGACAACGGCAAAGATCGAAGTAATCCACTGGAATCCTTTATAGTCTTCTTGCAAAAAGCAGAGCCACGGCACCAACTATTGTAAGTGAGACAATCATCAGTCCCCACAAGGAAAGGGTAAGTTGTGTAGTCCCATATCGCTTGGAAATAAATATATATGATGGTTTATAACTAAAGAGACCAACTCCTAATGGTATGAGGGCTTTCGGGGTGAGCCCAAGAGCAAAACCGTGTGGGTACAAGGGTCAAAGCATACAATATCATACTAAAGAGAGGCATGGGTCATTACAAATAGTCTTAGAGCCTATACTCAATTGAAAATGTGACCAATGAGGACGTTGGGCCCAAAAGGAGGGGTGATTGTGATAGTATAATTCCCTATAATGAAAGGGTAAGCTGTGCAATTCCACATCACTTGGAAATGGATATATGCGATTGTTCATAAGTAAAGAAACTACCTCCTAATGGTTTGAGGCCTTTTGGGGTAAGCCCACAAGCAAAATCGTGCAAGCATGAGGTCCAAAACGGACAATATCAAATCAAATACAGTAAGAATAATGAAGATGAAACTCGCTAATCAGCACTTTTGTTGGATCCTCATGGCTATGACTCGACCAGAGATAAAGGGATGAACCCATTCTCGTCACCAGAGAAGACAACGCACGTCATAGGGCAGACGAAACTTGTTGCTCGGCACTTTGGCCATGTCCTCGTCAAGGTGACTCAATCAAGGATGAAGGAACGAACCCATTCACGTCGCTGGTGAAGACTATGCATGTCATAGGGGTAGTTTTTGTCAAAACAAAAATTTTGGTAGTTTTGGGAAAAACAAAAAGTTTTCTATGTACAAAAATAAAAAATAAAAAAAAGTTATGCTACATTACCCTATAGTGGAAAATCATGCTATTAACCACCGTAAGACCTAAAAGATATTATACTTTGTGCAATTTCCGTATTTAAAACAGGGTAAATATTCCGGACTCTCTATATGAATGCCATAGATTCATGCCTTAGATTGAGATTTACCACAGAGAAAAAAATATTGACGAGTTCATGTCATGTCATTATTTAATATTTATTTAATATTTATTTTAGATAACAAACTGATAACAACCATGATACTGATGGACATCCATTAACCACAATGACTGATTGGTATCTACGATGATACCAACTAGTATCTGTGGTTGGCAGTCACCGACCGGTAACCACCTACCCAACTGGTTACTGGCTAGTTTTTGACAGGCAACCACCTCCATCGGTTGTTTAGTAACTGGTAACCACCTAATCTGCCAGATTTACCGAATCTTGTTAATAGAATTTTAAAAAAAATCACAAAATTCATTAATCACCCCTAAAAACCTACATCCACCGCAAAGAATGCACCAAAAATCAGGAAAACAAAAATAAAAATTTTTTTAAAAAAATATTACATAATCATAAGGAAAAAGACAGGAAGTTGTATATCTCCTTACCAGTGACTTCCTTCGTGCAACCACTACAACTAAGAGCCCTTCAAGGAGGAGATCTGGCCTTTTTTGGGCCAAAGTCGGGGAGGTGGGGAGGAGATCATGAATCTCGACACTGTGATTCCCAACACTACGATCCCCGGCATTGCGAGCGTATAGGAAGTTTTGTTATTCACGGCGCTGTGATTCTCCATAGTCGATTAGTGCCCGACGACGGGGCTGGTTTTGGCACTACAACTTTGGTTAATGTTGGCCGGCATCGGGAATGGGAAGGGAGAGAGGGGGCGGCGTCTAGCATTGAAGAGAGCGAGATTGCTGGGGAAGAATGGGAATCAAAGAGAAAAGCAAAGAAAGGGAAAAAGGCTATTATGGGTGTTTTGGTCCCCTCAAATTAAATTATTGCATCATTATTGCTTATTTGGTATTGTTTTGTAGTTATGACAAAATTCAATCCACACTATTTTTATAACATGTCCACTAATTATCTCATGAAAAATTACCTAAATAATCTTATATTTTTAATTGATCAATATGATACAAATTCCCACCCGTACAACGTCAGGTTGGGCGAACGGGGGTTCTCATGAAGATGGGTGGCCAGTGCATTTCAAAAAGAGATGAGTAGGTTCTTAGATTTTAAAAGTTTTTTTTTTCTTTTTTTCGTTCTTGCTTATGTCTGCTAGTGCTAGGGTTCCGTTTTGTCTTTTTCAAATTTATTTGGAAAAACAAATTAATAGTGTGTAACTAAATCTGATAAGATGAAATGGTTGTTATTTATTTGGGTAGTTTCATCATTTCAAACCCAAATTGAACAGAGTTAAGATTGAGGATGTTGTTGTCATTTGTTTTGGTCAAGGGGGTGCGTCTGTAATTTTGAAAAACACAAGGGGTGAGTGTAATTATGTGACGCCCCGACTTCCCAAACCGGGTCGACACCATACATACTTGTACTTAACTTGCTTGAAAATTTGAGAAATTTTTTTTTTCTTTAAAACATATTC
>JAFMPE010036993.1:0-15291 GCA_024759925.1 Ficus religiosa | reverse complement strand
GTGATATGAGAGTTAGAAGATCATTACTCAATAAACCGGGTGACGTACCACATCATCTTGTTTATGGTGTACACCCGTCAATAAAAAACTAGTTATTTGGACTCTTTTCAATGTTAATTTGTCCAATCCTCCTTCTCTCTCCTAATGTGTTTTAATTCAATTGCTTAGTAATCTCAATTAACTAGAAGAACTCTAACCTATGTGTAAATATCCTACGTTTTTTACTTGGTTGTAATCAATATTATTATTAACATTATAAAATAGAGTATTTTATACACAAACTATTGATGAGTGTATAAAAATACACGAAGACTATTTTTGGCGTTTGTGTCTAGTAGCCAATTATTTAAAATCAATAAACACAGGTACAATGATTAACACTCAATCATGAAGTAATTATAATACTTCGAAATGAAGAAATTAAAACTTCAAAATTACTATATATCGTAGCCCTAACAAAAGAAAATTGGTTCATGATGAAACTAAGAAAAATCCAAAAGCAAAACCACAAGAATTAGTTCGTGAAAGGGTTGGAATGAGCATAATTATATACCTAGCTACTGGTTAGTGTAGTTGTATAGTGGTTCAAAAAGATCTTTATGGCTTAAATATAAGGGTGCATATAGTTATATTATACATAATGTTATATTTTGATCTATGCTGATCAAAGTGTGCACCAATTAAAAAAAATAAAAAAATAAAAACAAAAACAAACTCAAAAGAACAAACAAACATGCAAAAACCGAAAACAGCTGACAAACTTCAACGGACAGATCGAGCACAGCCATCAAAAAAGCATAATGATCTACTGATTGATATAGACATTTCCAATTAAATATGACCATGTAGATGGAATCTAAATTTAAATCATTTAAGAGAAAATTACCAACTTGAACATTTTTTGATGTATAATCAAGCCCAGGATCGAGCTACCAATAAATGATTAAATTAAATATGTAAAATAAACAATAGAATAGGATTTATGGAGTTTCGTCATATAATTGATTGGCTACATCCTCTATGAGTGCTATCACTTTATAGAGGGATGGATAAGTACAAAAAGAGTTTCGTAAAGTTTAAAGAGAGATGAATTAAATGGTGGAAAAAGTATTTTAGGGCTTTTTTGGTAGAATTTTGACAGGGTTTGGACGTGTTTGTGGGTGTTTCATCAGCTCATATGCCTACGTTTTATAGAAATGCATAGTTTTGGTCAACTCTCTTAAATATTTATATTGTCTTAATATTTGATTGATAGTTGACTTTCTACTGACAATCATATCCGTATTGATTAAGGGGGATCTAATTTCATCATAATCTCCCATAATTTTTGGAATTAAGGATTTTCACTGAATTTTGAAATACTCTGGGGAGCAGTTGATTCCGAGCAGTTGCAGTTGATTCTAATCTCAATTTCATTCTAGACTTACCATTTGTTCTCGATCTGGAATGACATCTAGATGGCAATAATTACTTATACCTAGAGACATTTATTGTCGACGATAGCCTAGCTATAAACAAAAAATTTGTATGTAGCCAATACTTTGAGCTGTAAAATTTCAACATATTGTTACAAATTAAATTGGTTTGTAGCTAATTCTCACACTTTAATTTGTGTTATCATTGAATACGAGTACGTGAAATAGAAGATATTACATTTTCATTAAAGATGATCTCCCCATAATTTTGGAGATGTATACTTTTATTTACCATTTTTTGACAAAATCCCCTAGATAATAATTTAATCTCCTCGAGGAAACTAACAGAATACCAACGTAGTAAGGGTCCAACCGAGGACAAAACAAAGGCATGGTTCTTGTGAAATCCATTTTATACTCGGTTAGTTCTTTTTAGTAAAATGAATGAATACTCGTTTACTTATTTTTCTTCTATAAATGCAAATGCTCGTTTATACGATATATCATCAAGAAAATTTTCAAATCTTTATATTTATCTTTACAGTAAAAAAATTTTATTTTTATCATTATTTTTATCTGTATCTCTTTATTAAGAGAGCCATCCCCTTGCAACAGGTGACATCCTCTGTTCTTTTCCTTTTTGTTTTTTTTTTGGTTTTTAACTTTTCAGTCGAATCTTTTATTCCGATTTGGTCCTTTTTTTTTTTTTTTTATTTATTTTAGTGGCAGCTTTTTTTGCCATCTTTTTGTTTATTTTTTCTTCTTTGTTTTCTTTCAGTTTTTTTCTTTTGTTTTTCGTCCCTATTAAAATTATTTTTCTCAAATATATCCTTTTACCAAAATAATTATTTCTTACAACCCTTTCAATTATTATTTTCTTATAATAATTCAAAATTAACTTTTCATTTGATTTATTAATTTTTTTTTTCAAATGTGCATAGGAGCCCGTGCTCGTCACTAGCACACTAGAAAAAGAGGATAGATATAGAAGATATCAAATGGAGTAGGGCCGGCAATTTCGGACACGACACGGTGACACGACACGAGAACGACACGTAATAAATGGGTTTGGACCGCACGTTTAATAATTGGGTCGAAATTGGGCCGACACGTTTAACACGAAAATAAATGGGCCGGAAAAGGGCTAACACGGTTAACACGTTTAACACGTTTATGTTAGAATTTTCAAACTATTATAAAGCTCTTTTATAACAAGTATAGGCCCATTTGTGTGTTTAATACAAGATCAGAAAACAATTATTGAAGAATTTTCACTACTAAGACAATATAAATCAGAAGTTACGGAGAGGTTGCTTCTAATATAAAATAATAATCTTATAATTAACTAGTTAATAATATAAAATAGTAAATGAATTATAGTTATAGTTAACTAATTAATAATATAAAATAGTAAACCTAATTATATATATATAATTGGATTAGGGTATTGCAAGTGAACAAAAATTTTGACACTACATTACTCATTGTTACGTGTTTTTCTTCGTGTATGCTCGCAAGTGAACAAATCACCACAAGTAATAAAGTGACAAATTGTCAAGTATCATCCGATGAAGATTGGAATTAAGAAAACTAACTAAGTAATACAATTAAAATGACTCAATTTCATCTAAGCTATCAAAATTAAAGGGAGTTGAAACAAGCAACTAAATTAGGCAATTAAATTAAACAATCGGTTGTGTTTCCCAATTAAGTTAAACAATGGGTTGTATTAAATTAAACAATGGGTTTTGTTCATGGGAGCTTCAGCCTTCAGGTGAGGCGCACGCTAGCTGGGCACGCGGGACCTATGATGCTATCATTCTCAAGTAAGAAAGCATTTCCTTTTGCATTAATATTTTGTCGTCTTTTGATGTTTTTCTTAATATTTTGGATCTTGATTATGTGACAATTTGAGACTTATTAGTTATTTGGGTGGTGATTTGTGTATGGATGCTAACTACAATTTAGACTTATGTTTTATTCTAAGAAATGTTTGTCTTAATCATTGTGCATATTTGATAATTCTAGTTGTTAGTTTTATATCCATAATTCTAGTGATTTTTTATCCATAATTTTTATGTTAAACGGGTCAAGAAACCGTTTCGTGTTAAACGGGCCGTAAACGAGTTTTTCGTGTTAAATGAGTCATAAACGTGTTTGTTTTCGTACCAACCAATCGTGACCCGTTTAATAATCGTATTCGCGTGTCGTGTCGTGCTACCCGTTTATTAAACGGTTCGTGTTTGTGTTTAGATTCCTGACCCATTTATTAATCGTGTCGTATTTGTGTTCACGGTAATCGTGTCGTGCCGTAATCGGGCTGGTCCGAACACGGCCCGCGAACACGATTTGCCAGCCCTAAAATGGAGCATGTACTTGTTAGTTTGATAAAAGCGTAGTGGACGAAAGATATACTGACGGAAAGCATATATTCTTCTTCAATTAACGAAAATATATATATATATATATATATTCTTCCGAAAGACCAAAACAATAGAGCAGATGACTCATAAAATGAACTTCATTATATCACAACTTTTACATAATTGTTGATCATAAGAGAACTATTTAAACTTGCATGTTTGGTTGGATGGTTCAAACAATCCAACTTAAACTTTTTTTTTGTCTTTTTCCTAAAAAGTTTTTGTCTTTTTCCCAAAAAGTTTTGTTTTTTCTGAAAATTCAAAAAAATTTACTATTGAAACTTAAAATTTCCAACTCAAACTAACGAACCAAAGGAAGTCAATTATAAATCACTAGAAATCCTCACTCTCCGCCGATATTATAATTGGTAAGTACAAATAAAGACAAGGCTTTTCTAATATATATATACATATATGTATGAGTAACGACAAATAACGTGCTTTCAATTCACTCGTTGGAATATTATAATTGATGCATTTTTTTTTATTTTATAAAAAGGTCCTTTAGCCATAAAACCTATACATTTGTCATTAATTTGTTTTAGTGACAAAGTTAAATTTTATCTCTAATTAGATTAGTGAAAAAATGTAAAGTTTTGTAGCTAAAAGTAAAATTTTCTTTTTTAGCTACAAAATTGTCTTTTAGTTAAATAATTCAGTCTCTAGTTTCCCAAAAACAAAAAATTGTAGTTAAAAAATTAAAATAATTACACAAAAAGTCTATTTTAGAGTTACATTTTAAGTATATGTCTGTTTTTTTAATAATATTAAGTAAATGTCCATTAAAAAAAAAAACCCGCTTGCAGTTCCCATTTTGCCCTTTTATTATATTTAACATTATTTTTCTTTATTGTGAGTCATATTTTTTCCTTATTTGTTCATCATTCTTGTATTTTTATCTTAATGACTAGTTCTTTATTATAATGATGGCTTATTAGTATAATTAAGGTTTTTTTTTATAAACATATTTCTTAAGTATGACTTCGATTTCTTACAAACCTATTTTTTTTTAGTATGATTTATGTTCCTTATGATAATTAGAACCTTATTATGATTAATTAATTAATTAATTTATTATCATTGGTATTATTTTTATAGTTAGTTTTTAAAGTTTAAATGTGTAATGAAATTGTTTATTTATTTATGATAATTACCATATCATTATGATGCATTTTTTAAATGTGTTATGCTTTTTTTCTTTATGGTATTACTAATGTATTTTTCTTTATGATAATTACTATATCATTATGATATATATATATATTTTTTAGGTTTTAAAGTGTTTCATATTTCTTTACAAATATTTATTAATTTTTTTATATGTTTGTTTTGAATTTTATCTTAATGACTAATTATTTATTATAATGATTGTTTTTCAACTAATATCAATTATGGTCCTTTTTTTCTTTATAATAAAGAGTGTAAAATGGTCTTTTTTCCTTTTGTAAAGGATTTGTTTAGTTTTACATTTTTTTAGAGATTTTTTCTTTCCTTTTTTAATCAATTTTTATCTGTTTAATTTCAAATCTTCATGAAAGAGTAATGTGGTCTTTATAAGTATCAATTTAGGCATTCATATAAATAAAAGAAAAAATTGACATTTTTTAAATCATAGTTTTCAATTTAGATATTTATGTAAATAACCCTTAAAAATTAGGTTTAGCTACGAAAGTTGCTTTCGTAATAAAAAAGTTGTTTTTGTAATAAATGCATCATATATAATACATATTTTGTAGCTAAATACATTGATAACTACAAATAAATATTAAGCATACAGCCCGGACCTAACTACAAATAAATACATTGTAGCTAATTGCTTTAGCTACCGATTTTTGACATTTTGCTACAAAAATAATTTGCAGCTAATACCCAGCTTTTTTTTTTTTTTTTTTTTTTTGTGGTGGTGGACAAATTAACCTAAAGAAGTCTTTCGATAAAAAATAAGGATTGAATCTGTGTCCTTCAAAACTAAAGGCTCACTCTGTTCTAGCCTATTCTCTTAGACCAAATTATCATTGGTTTAAGGAAGTTTTGAGTACTAATTCTTCGGTTTCTATCATAACAAATATTCTCACATTATAATGTGAAACTCACTTAAGACACATGAAGAAGGAAAAACGCACACAAATAGATGACAAGTCACAAGCCTATACGATTTTCAATTTGATTAAAATTAAAGCCAAATCAATCACATCATGAAAGAACTCTTATGTTTCCTTTAAGGTCTGTTGACACCTTAAAGACTTCGAGTTTTTTTTTTTTTTTTTTTAAATGAATAATTTTTTATTTCAATTTTGTATTCATTAAATATCTTTTTATTTTTATTTTTTTTTAAAATAACTTTCCACCAAATGATCATAAGGGTGACATGTGACTATCTAACAGGCTCGTCGGTTTCTTATCAAAACCAATAAATAAACAGATAAATAACCTCATCATGATCACACATCATTGTTAAAATTATGTTATTTTAAAACAATTTTTGCATGATATGTTTTGCTTGATTAATTATATTTAATTGATTTTTTTTTTCCACGTTTCGTATTTATTTATTTGATCACGCCAAAGCCCATGATTATGTTGTATTAAATTACATGGTTTTCCTAATCCAAATTATATTCATAGATATATATAAATAAATTGTTCAGTGGAAAGAATCAATTGAAGACATGATTTTGTGGCACTTTTCTAAAGTTCCCGTCTATTATTGTTTTGATGTTTTTATGATGTGGGATTTAGATTTCTTTTTATCCTTAACACATGTCGTAAAATGGTGGTTTTTTTGGAGTCATCAATCTTGTATTTGATAAATCAATCCGCTCGTTTGAGTTTTGTGGGCTATCATATCATGTGAAGAATAGGGAGAAAAAGAGAAATTTGAGACTTATGAAGGATTTGACTTCCATATTAAAAGGTTAATCTGTTTAGTGAAGTATCTCAATATCCTTATGTACTTATGTTGTGCTTTTACAATGTGGTAGGTAACAACTTGACATCCTTACAATGTGGGAGTTGGGTAATTTTAAACCGTTAACATTCTCTTGATAAGTTTTGTATATATATATATATATATATATATAAAATGACGCGTGTATGAATGAAATTTTTATTGGAAGGTACTCAAAATGTTTATGGTAGGTTACAACTTTGATTGTCATGGAAGGTACCTCCCCTACATACATGTTGTACTATAAAACAATTGAACATGTATATGAAAGCTACCTCACCTATATATATGTTGTACCATAAAACATGAGCCACACACAATAATGTGGTATATCAATATAGCACCATCTATTTTGCAAATGTCACCCAATTGAACACGTATATGAAAGCTACCTTACCTATATATATGTTGCACTATAAAACATGAGCCACACACAATAATGGGGTATATCAATATAGCACGATCTAAATCCAAATGTCATCCAAATCAACATGTATATGAAATGCTACCTCACCTATATGAAAGTTATAATGAATGCAAACTATTGATTGTAATGCTTCAATGCAAGCAAGTAATTCTGCACCACAACCTCACCTATATATAGGTTGTACGATAAAACATGTAGCCACACACAATAATGGGGTATATCAAACTAATACGTAAATGTCATCCAATTGAACACGTATGTATATATACATATATATGTATATGTGGACACATGGGTCATATATGGTACTTCTTCCTTCTAACGTAACAAATTAAAAAGAAAAGTCTAACATGACATTTATAACGTAACTTCCTTTTGAGGATGAATTTTGATTTTAAATTTTTTTTCTTATCTTTTGATTCATCATTGAAACAAATATTAGAATCGGTTGTCATAATACCAGTACTAGTTTTGTATTACGTCTAATATTTTTTAGAAAATACAATTTTTAATAATGATGAAAACCATTATGGAAAAAAAATGTTAGTACATTAAGTAAAATATAGCAACCGCGAGAAATTGGAAAAAAAAAAAAAAAAAAGTTCTCCATTCCTGGTCAAGCTATAGCTAATATAAATGATATGTTAGTGGTTGAAAACCACTATTTCATCTCATTATATACCATAAATTGTCATATACATTTGGTGCTTTCATGTGCCGTATATAACGCATTACATGGGAAAAAGAAGAAGCAAAAATAGCATTTTTTAAGAAAGTAATAGTACATTATAACATAAAATTTTAAATATTGTAATAAATAACACAATTATATTTTTTGTAATGACTCGCCTACCGTAGGCCGTTACCTTACATAACTTATCTTACATACTTACTTATTTACGTAATCAGTGAATTTTTTTTATACGGCGCGAACTCACACGAATACGTACGTACTTATAAACGTTTAATAAATAAAATCCTTTGAATATAAAAAGGAATATACATATAATAAACCAAATGCGTAGCGGCCACCATCCCATATTTCATAGCTAGCAGTGCCATGCTCCACCACCTTGCATTACAGATTGCTGCTAGGTTGTTTTCACTCAGCAAGTACAACTTTGACATCAGCGACACAAATCATAATCATGCATGAACCATTTATGATTCTATTATGCTTCATTATTATTTCTTAGCTTAACATAACATAAGTGTACGTACCATGGCGCGCAGCCATGGAGTGGTTGGGGTGACCAGTTTATTTCTAACTCAAACTATGGATCAAACTCGATCTAACGTGGGTCAGTACGACACAAGGCAAGCTTGCTTGCCATCATATTTAATTTTCATCACTTCATACCTTGATCTTATTCTTATCACATGAATTGGTGAACATGCGTCATGATATCGCACATAATTAAATCATAACCATATCATAACAATTTCATAAACTTTAAACACATCATACATCATATCATACCATCGCATATACTTTAAACACATCAGGCAAGTAAAGAAACAATCAGCCTATGTTGTAGGCGGAGTTGTACTTACCTCGTATGCTATGTCCTAAGCTTTGTTGCTCCAATTCAGGTCTCAACAACGGGCTACCTCCTGCTATTACAAAGGACATAGGGTAAGGATTCTATAAATCATAATCATAAAATGTTGGTAACCTACCCAACATCCATACATAACCTTAGTTATATGTCCTCCATAAATACTAATAATAACTTACTTGGTTACTAAAAGTAACCCTAGGGTTTATGGCCTATCATACGTAGATCATATCTTGTTAGGTTACTTAGAGTAACCTTGGGTATTAAGCCCAAGCATACATGAATAGTGTTAGGTTACTATTCCTAACTTTGGGCCTAAGCCCTATTACTTTCAATCCATATCCCATTAGGTTACTATGAGTAACCCTGGGTTTTAGGCCCAACTAACATACTTAGTATTTTGTTAGGTTACATTGGGTAACCCTTGGTGTGAGCCTAAGTCAAACTTGGGTCAATTCTTATTGGGTTGTTAAAGCCCAAATTCCTAAGTTATATCTTATCGGGTTATTATGGGTAACCTTGGGCTCTGGGCCCAATCCAGTAACTTGGGTGTCCTACCCGGTTACCGTCGGTCATCATTCTGTTACCAAGTTCTTAAGACAACTTGTGGTCCATTTACTTATTTTTCTTGTCTTGGAAAAACTTAGTTTTATTTGTCCATTTTTCTTCATATACAAAAATCCTTATTCAACACTTATCCTTTTTACCAAAAATTGTAACACTTTGACTAGGGCTTGTAAGAATTGTTAAGTGTTGGAAACTACCTTGGAATAGTTTCTCACTGCCAATTATCTGTGTGTATGCAGGGATTTTCTTTTCCTGCACTATTTTAGAAAATCATGTGCAGGAATTTCCTGTTTTCCTGCACATTTTTTGAAATCTAATTTTATTTAAAAATCTATGTTGAATCAGAAAAAGTTTTCTTCAAAAAATTTTAGAACTTGAAAAACCCTACAACTTTTGTGTTTTACTCAAAACCTAGTTCGGCCTCTAACCTACTCATTACCCTTATTGAACCTGCCTAGCCATGCATGAAGTCTGGGCATGATCAGGTTCGGATTTTTGCAAAAACAAAGGCTATTGGAGCCTTATTTTTGAAAACTATCTATGTTGCCCCCTAGGAATTTCCCTTCTCTACAACTTTCATGTTTTAAGTTTCTCCAAATTCGGCCTCTAAGGGCCTCAAAACTGCCTTTCTAGTAAACTGTCCAGTTTAACCCGAAACTGACAGTTTTTCCTTAGTTCCGTTTTTACGTACAATTTACGTGCACAGTACCTCAAACGGTCACAACCGTGAGCCTATGACAATCATGCAGTGCTTTCTAATGTAAAACCTCATCGTCATACATCCATACATACACATGGAAACCCTTGGGTGTTCTTGCACCAAGATAGGGTTTGTAAATTGGGTTTGTATATCCATATATCCAATAAGCTAACAGCCTATCTCAAACAAAAACATGCATAACCTACAACTTCTTAGGCATATTGGGGACATACAACTAACATCATAAATCATACATGCAAACCCTAAGATCATGCAACCATATCAACAGAATCATGCATAACAACATAAATCAAAACCACCTAACACCTAATCAAATACAAATCTAAAAATCTAAACTAGGGCATAAGGAAATAAATTGAGTCTATGCTCTTACAATCAAACATTGGAAACACACATAAATCTCCAATTAAAGCTTAAATTGAAAAGCTTAAGAAACCAAGGAGGATTACCTTAATCAACACAATGGTTGGTGCTAGGTTTGGATCCAATCTTTTCCCCTTTGCTTTCTACAAAAAACTGGTCTCCCTCTAGCTTGGTTTTCTCCCAAAATTTTCGGCCACCACTAGCTTTGGTGTTCTCCAAATTTCCGACCACCACCTCCTTATCTCTTTCTCTCTTCTTTTTTTTTTTTCCTTCTCCTTGGGGTTTCAAACTTAAGGGGGAGAGACAGTGAGGTGAGATTTTAGCGTGGTTTTGAGGTATTTTCACATTATGTGAAGCAAAAAGAGCCTTCCCACCCCCTCCCCAGTCACCTATTTATAGGTGATAATTAATTTTATTTTGGATTTATTTTTAAACCCAAAATTGCATGATAGCCCTTGAGAGAAAAATATTTGCTCCATGCCCTTGTGAGGTGGCCGGCCATGGTGCTTGCTTGGAGGGCAAGTAATTATTTCTTTCCCTAATTTTCTTTAATTCTAAAAATCACTTAATTATCCATAGATGAGGTGTCCTCCCTCTTAGGCCTTGTTTGGATTTTCTCTTAGAATGCAGTCCATTTTCATGCTAATACAGATATTTCTAATACTGTTATCAACTAATAGCAGTACAGTTATAGTAGACTGCAGTCCAGAATTCATCTGTATATAAATGGACTGCGTAAAATATTTTCTTATAACTTTAAGCCACTTAGCCCTTATTATCCTAAATAATGTGCTTGATTTTTCTATAGTAGTTTTGAACCTTATTCATACTATCTTATCCGTAATGATGGTTTTTCACAGTATAATTTCCATACTGCTTGCTATACTTACAGTACCGTCATATTCATACCTTTGACTTTTCTTGGTCAAACTTTGACCATCATAAAATCATAAATGTTCATTCTACTTTTTTTACTTAAAAGGTCTCATACTTGGCTAAGCAATCTATTATTGAGTCTTATAAGATCATAAGTACTCACAAAATTTGATAAAAACCCTAATAAGGTTTTTTCATAAATACCTTTATGGTACACGATAATTCCTTTAAAAAGGAAATCGTAATATTTATAAAGCTAGTCATTATAATCTAGCCCCCTTAAAAATTTTCATCCTCGAAAATTAAAACAAACTGTGGTAGTTCTTTCTCATCTCATCTTCTAACTCCCAGGTTGCTTCTTTAACCTTGTGATTTCGCCATAACGCTTTAACCATAGGAATGGTTTTATTTCTCAAGACTTTCTCTTTTCGATCCAGAATGTGAACTGGCTTTTCTTCTTATGTCAAGTCTATTTGACCCTCAACTGGTTCTTGACTAAGTACATGGGAAGGATTTGATACATACTTCTTTAGCATCGAGACATGGAAAACGTTGTGCATTGCAGCTAATTCTGGTGGCAGGGCAAGTTTGTAAGCCACCTTTCCAATCCTCTCAAGGATCTCAAACGGTCTTGTATATCTTGGACTAAGCTTTCTCTTTTTACCAAATCTCATTACTCCCTTCATAGGAGCAATATTAATGAAAACAGAATCTCTAACTTAGAATTTTAAAGGCCTTCGACGTTTATCGGCATAACTTTTCTGTCGACTAAAAGCTATGTTGAGTCTTTGTTTAATAATCTTGATGTCTTCAGATGTCTTATTAATGAAATCCATAGTTTGAAGTTGTTTCTGTCTAATTTCCTGCCAACTAATGGGAGATCGACATTTCCTTCCATATAATGCTTCAAATGGAGCCATACCAATCGAAGCGTAGTAACTGTTATTATACGAAAATTCGATCAATGACAGTTTCTGATCCCAATTTCCTTTGAAATCGAGAACACATAATCTTAGCATATCTTCTAGTGTCTGGATGGTTCATTCTGACTGGCCATTAGTTTGGGGGTGAAAAGCCATACTGAACTTTAATTTCGACCCCATGGCGTTATGAACACTCGTCCAAAATCGAGAGGTGAAATGCCCGTCACAATCTGAAATGATGGATTTTGGAACTCCATGCAGTCTAATGACCTGGAATACATAGATTTCAGCCAATTTTTCTATTGAAAAGGTGGCCTTGATAGTAATGAAGTGGGCTGATTTGGTTAATCTATCAACAATAACCCAAATCGTGTCATTCCCACTTACGGTCCTGGGTAATCCTACTACAAAATCCATAGTGGTTTGTTCCCATTTCCATTCAGGAAGCTCTATTTTCTGTAAATCACTGCCAGGATGTCGATGTTCAGCCTCAACTTTTTGACAAGTTAGGCATTTTGATATGAATTCTGCAATTTCGTTCTTCATGTTTGGCCACCAATAATTTTCTTGGAGATCCTTGTACATCTTGGAAGCTCCGGGATGTACCGAATATGGCATCTTATGTACTTCTGATATAATCTGGTCCTTAAGAAATTCAAAGTCAGGAACACAAATCCTTTCCTTGAAATAAATCACACCATCTGTAGAGGTCTTAAACTCCTTGTTCTCTCCATCAAAAAGTTACGCTTTGAGCAAACATGAATCCTTCCCTTGATGCAACTTAATGGACTCTAGAATATTGGACTGGAGAGTCAGAACAGACAATTTCCCCGTTATCATTTCCAAGTTGAACTCAGAAAATTCCCTTTGTAGTGGCTTAGGAAACGTTCCAATAGACATTAGTTTGATTTTCTACTTAAAGCATCTGCTACCCTATTGGCCTTTCTAGGGTGATAAATGATCTCACAATCGTAGTCCTTTACGAGTCCTAGCCATCTACGTTGCCTCATGTTGAGCTCCTTCTGAGTAAAAATATACTTGAGGCTTTGATGGTCGGTATAGATTTCGCATCTATTCCAATACAAATAATGTCTCCAAATCTTTAGTGCGAAAACTAGCACCGTGAGTTCTAAATCATGCGTTGGATAGTTCCTTTCGTGAATCTTTAATTGTCGCGAAGCATAGGCGACTACCTTCCCATTTTGCATTAGGACAGCTCCTAATCCATTTTTAGAAGCGTCACTGTAAATCATGAAATTTCCTGCGTCAACGTCAGGAATTATTAACACCGGGGCACTAGTAAGCTTCCTCTTGAGCTCTTGAAAGTTCTCTTCAAACTTCTGGTTCCATTCAAATTTCTTCCCTTTTCGAGTAAGGGCTGTTAGTGGTGCAGCAATCATGGAGAATCCTTCCACAGATCGTCGGTAGTATCCGGCCAAACCAAGAAAGCTCCTTATTTCCGTAACATTTTTGGGTACCAGCCATGTACTGGCCGCCTCCACTTTTGTAGGGTCTATGGAAATTCCTTCCTTTAAAACCACATAACCCAAGAAATGAACTTTTTCCAACCAAAGTTCACATTTTGTGAACTTGGTATAAAGCTGGTTCTGTCTTAACGTTTCTATCACCAACCTAAAGTGATGCTCATGTTCCTCCCTGGACCTTGATTAAATTAAAATATCGTCAATAAAGATAATAACAAACTTATCTAAGTATTCTTTGAACACTCAGTTTATAAGGTCCATAAAGGCAGCTGGGGCATTAGTTAATCCAAACGGCATGACCAAAAACTCATAATGCCCATATCATGTTCGAAAAGCTGTTTTAGAAATATCCGACTCCTTGATCCTGAGCTGATGATAACCTGATCGTAGATCGACTTTCGAAAATACTACTGCTTCCCTGAGTTGATCAAAAAGATCATCAATCCTCAGGAGGGGATACTTGTTCTTGATTGTAATCTTGTTTAGCTCACGATAATCAATGCACATGCACAATGATCCATCCTTTTTCTTGACAAACAAAACTGGCGCTCCCCACGGAGAGTGACTTTGCCAGATGAATCCCTTGTCAAGTAGTTCCTGTAACTGCACTTGAAGTTCTCTAAGCTCGGTTGGTCCCATACGGTAAGGCGCTTTCAATATTGGTGCAGCTCCAAGCAAGAATTCGATCTCAAAAGAAATTTCCCGTTCTGGTGGAAGTCCTGGTAAATCCTTCGGAAAGATATCTACATAATCTTTTATAATGGGAACATCTTCCGGTGTTAACTCTACTTCTTAATCTTTGTCCACCATGTTAGCTAAATATCCTTGGCATCCATTAGTTAACATTTTCCAGCCTTCATTGCCGAAACTAGCCTGGTCGTTGAGCTCCGAGACTGTCCGTAGAAATTAAACTCTTCCTCACCGTAAGGGCTAAACGTAACATAATGCTTTTGGCAGTCAATCTTAATGTTGTACTTGCCTAAGAAATCCATTCCTAAGATCACAACGAAATCCTGAAGCTTGATTACGATGAGATCTATAAACAATTCCAAGACTAAGAATCTTTCGTTGTGATCTTACTAATCATGATGCACATGAGGCATAAACATGGCATAACCATAAATCATGGCATAACTTGGCATTTCATGGCTTAATATAACATAACATGGCTTAACATAACATATCATGACTTATCATAGCATAACATGGCATGACTTAGTATAACATAGGATGACATAGCATGATATGGCATAACATGACTTGACATGGTATACATGAAAACATGTCATATATTTAAAAATAGATTACTATTTTCCATACTACAGGTGAGGTTTGTACTTACCTCGTCTGCTATGTCTGATAACGTGCCACTCCAAGTCCGAACACAACAGCATGCTACCTCCTGCTATAATAAAGGACATAGGTAAGGATTAAAAATCACTAGTAAAAACTATGGATTACACGACGGTTATTTACCGTCGTGCAAAGTTTACACGACGGTTAGACAATCGTCGTGTAATCCAGTGTCGTGGAAGATACCACGACGGTTCCATAACCGTCGTGGTATCTCAATATTACACGACGGT
>JAFMPE010036882.1:0-15298 GCA_024759925.1 Ficus religiosa | reverse complement strand
TTGTCGCCTATATATAGATGGAGTGATTGAAAAATATTGGGCATATTTTTAATTATACTATTGCATGTAAAGAAGTATAACAACACAAGATCAAGATGTACATTCATACTCTAGCATTAGGTTATGAAAGCTTAATTAACGTGAGTTACAAAACATTAATTAATTATTACAAAATTTTTCTACAACATTAATTGATGCAGTACTAGGATTTATTTATCTTCCCTTGATAAGAAAGAAATGGAAAGCTTTAAAACGTTAGGAATGTCAAAAGTGATTTTTGTACGTTCTCAAAAAGTACATATCGAAAATTACAGGAGATAAAAAGTGAAGTTTTGATTGGAAAAAAAAAAGTTTGGGCATATTAAATGGTGTCTAATCACTCACATCGTGCCACATTTTTAAAGAAAAACAAATTGTTTTTTTATTGACTTTTTCATTGTTTAAGATTTGGATCTATTAAATGACTGACTTTTATTTTTTTGGCCCCCTAATCTTTGTAATTTTCTTCTTTCATATATTAAATAAAATTATGAGTTAAAGATTTGGTAAACGACGGGTTAATAGTAGTACGTGTCAACCTAATTAAAGTATTTGTGCTAACTTTAAAATTTTCTCACCGTTGATTGCACTCAGAATATGTAGTACATATATGCTAGGGCATGTGGACATAAACAAGACTATTGACTTGTACATTGGAAACTTTCCCCTCCTACCACTCGAATTCCAATATATATATATATATATATATTTGTATGTATACATCTACGTATAGCCCAAAAAAATAAAAGCATGTATTACTTTTGATTTTGTTTTATGGCCTCTATATAGATGGAGCGATTAAAAAATATAGCAAGAATCTTGGTATGGTAAAGACGTCACAAACAGTTATAGAAATCCGTTTGATAAGTCGATTTGAACGCCACAATGAATCTTTGATAAGTTTAAATAAGTTTCTTTAAGAACTCAAAAAGAATAACTCACAATATGAATAAACATCAAAAACTGCTTCCATAGTCTGAAAATCAGTCTTATATAGCCAAATTTTAATTTGTAGAAATTCTAATCTACCCATAAGGATAAACATGCCTAAAAAGCCTATGAATCAGATTTATCTAAACAAAAATACTTAAATTTAGATTTAAATTGAAATTTTAAACTAAAACTTAAAACTAAAATAAGATTACAAAGAGATCAAATATTGATCAGATCTTGTTTTGAATTTTGAACTTCATGAACACTTGAAAACGTAATCTGGGACACGTTGCATGAACGGAACCTGTGGTAATAGTCTCACAAGAGAGTAATTATATTTATGACCAATAAGTCAGAATAAAAATGACCAATAGGTAATATCAGAACTCTAAGTAATTAAATTAAAGATCAGCAAGTCATCATAAAAATGACATGTGGATAAAATTACAATATGCTCTGAGATGAATAACCACATAACCGCATTTTCAAATTAACAAAAATTAGCCAAACATCAACACAAATCCAAACACCTTTGGCAACCAAAAAAATATTCAACAAATACACTCAATTTTCCTAACGTTTTGCTCGGACTTATAATATCCAAATACCAAACCAATAAACTTTTAGTTTTTATCACAAAATCAAATAAAAATATAAATTTTAGGTTTTTGATGCAAACTTTTTTCAACAAATCAATTAGAAATGTAGAATCTCATCAAAAACACATATAAAAATGTAAATTATTTTTATATAATCAATCAAAAATGTAAACGTTTTCATAAAAATGCACATTTTTGCCAAATATACATTAAAAATGTGAACTTATTAAAAAATCAATTGAGAATGCAAACTTTTTACCTCTTCAACATCGGCATTCTTCTCTTATAGGTTCCTTTTGCCTTCTTGGATTCCTTAACTTTGTTTTCCATCTGGTTTCTCTTCAACCCTTCCTCTGGAGCATTTATTTTTTTCTCCAGCGCCGGTTTTTTAGGGTTTTTCTCAGGGGATGGGCGTTTCTCTGCCAAATCCATTAGTCGTGAAGACCTCTTTTTGAGAGTAATGATTTTCTCCACCAACTTCGTGGGTTTGGACATGGGAGATTCATGTTTTTTCGATTGGGTTTGAGTGGTTTTTGAAGATTCTTCACCCATTACAGAATTTGAAGTTTATAGAGGGCATGTGTGGTGATTTCAGACGGTTTCGAATAATTTCCGAGTGGTTTCCAATGGTTTTCTAGAGGTATTTCTCTCTCTCCGTCTCTCTCTCTCTGCTACCTTGTGTTTCTCTCTCTAAAATCTTGAAAATGGGTTCAAATTGGGTTCGGTCATCAGAGGGAGATTTGGGTGGGTGGGAAGATGCAGGTAACTCCGAAATTTTGCATCCCTTACTAGCTTTTGGGTCCCACAAATCAAATAAAAAACTGACATAGCAGTGCTAACAATGAAAGAAAACAAAAATGGTGCTAGTTTCAATAATATTTTTGTCATAGTGGTGCTATTTTTGAAATTAACCATAAATGGAAAAGAAAATGACAATTTGACGCATAGACAGTGGTGCTATATTTTTTTTTTTCCCTTTCTGGCTAGCTTTTGGAAACATTTTTAAAATTTTTCTCTTTGAAAACATTTTAAATAACATTTCAAATGGTTTGTAATATTGAAAATTATTGTCATGGATGTTATAGGAAAATTCCACATTGTGAGAGGGAGTTAAACTTTGACCATTTTGGATATTTTTCTACGGAATCAAATATTTATATATCTTGGAGAGAATTATTTTATACATATATATTTATATATTTATACTTTAACGCGGTAATTTGTTAGAATCAGGTCGGCAAAAGTTATACCTAGGAAAAATGTACCTTCGACATGATATATATATGTGTGTGTGTGTGTGCGCGCACTTTCAAAACTTTCCACGTAAATATAATATATATATATATATATATGGGCACTTTAGTTACACTACATATTCATGTGAAGTTGGGCTTGACTCAGACTTTTTTGATAGTCACGTTGGAAGCTACCTCATAGCCTGCCTTTTATTAGTCCCATTACATGCACGGATTCAACTTAATCCAAACTGAAAAAATTCAATTTATTTTTATCTTTAAAAAAAAATCAATATTAGTTTCATTATTCACAGTTTTTGTAATTTAAACTTCAAAAATCTATAACTTTGCATATATAAGTTCAAATGAGATAATTTTTTTTTTAATAAAATGCATAGAATTTCAAGACGAACGAATCAAGCTCCATAGTGATAATTTTTTGCCGAATACATTTCAAGTTTTTACATCTTTTTAGTTTATGACAATTCAAATGCCTCACCAAATGCATATTCAATCCAACTCAATTTCAGCCTAAAAAATTCAGTTTCAACCAAACACATGCTTAGTTTTTACTTACGTACATTTAAACACGCACACACACACACAAGTACACGCATTAATACGATATTATGCATATATTGTGATGAGGTACTAAGACGGTGTGTTTGGCACAATCACTCCAACCATTTTCAAAAAGCCAATTCAGTTTTACTATTCATAGCTCAAATTCTTACTCTTCCAATTCCAACTCCAAATGAGATGATTTTTTTTTGAATCACATAGAATTTTGAGACAAACGAAATAACATCCATATTGAATTTTTTTCAACACTTTTTAAGTTTTTACATTTTTTTTTAACTCCAATCAACCAACTGCACAATTCCAAAACTCAACTCAACTCCAATCAAAGTAATTCAAATTCTCCAATTCAAGTGAACTAACCAAATACCCTCTAAAATTAATTATATCCAAAAAAATTGTTTTTGCTAATTAATATTATAATTATTTAATTATGGGAAGCCAACCTATAACACAAGCTATATCTATTCATACACTAGTAACGGATTAAGAAAACTTAACGTGGGCTACAGAACTATTATTTGAGGAATTTAACTCCAAAAATACTTGTTATATCAAAGGATCATATATATGAATGGTTGATTCTTGTGTAATACACCAGTCTCAAATATTGACCTTGTTACCTCGGTTCTTCTTCTTGGCCACTTGGTCCAGATGATCTCTTTTTTTCCCCCCTGAATTTGAGATGGAAAAATAAAAATTGTGCATCTTATAACTATATATCTACATTTTAAATCAGTTAAACTCATTGGCAAAAGTCAGCTCTAACATGAGAGGGAGCCCAATTCACATATAAATACCATAATAATTCGGTAATTTAACAATGTGAAATAAATTCGTAATCTAACACTCAATCGCTCATGTATTTAGTGCTAGAGATAGAAAGAAGAAACAATAGAACAAGCTATATTTTATGAAATGGGAAATGTAGTAAACAACATTTTCATGAATTATAATTAAGTGATTAGTAAGGATTTAAATATTTAAAGAAAATAATAAATTTACGAGGTAAATAGAAAATCTACTGGGCAAACAACAAATTAATTAAGTAAATATATAATAATATATTTTGAAGAAGTAAATAAATTATTTATCTGATAAATTTATTGTTTGTTTAAATTCATGTGCATGTGTATTTATATATATATGTGTGTGTGTATAGATTCTTTATTGTCATGGTCAAACTCCAAATAGTTCACATAAGGTTTAGCACATGCGGACCTCAAAATATTTTTGATTGTCACATAGGAAGCTTCCTCATGGCCTGCCTTTAATTAGTTATGAAAACTTAACGTGGGTTACAGAACAATGATTTGTCCAAAATTCTTGTTCTAGAACTTTTTTTTTTTTTTTTTTCTAGAACGTTAATGTAAGAAATTAATCCCTCCTTGACTAAAAAAAAAGGAGGCAAAATTAGGAATTGTCATTCTGGCTCATGACAGTTGACGACAAATTCACATTGTAAAATGTGTATTCCTGAGAGAGAAGGCAAAATTAAAATAAATAAATATTAATCACAAAATAACCCAGCATAAAATAATAAGGACTTCAATATTAGTATTGAAATGCGATCATAAAAATATACTAATCAAATTATATTTAAAAATTATGAATAAAACTTATGACGTTGGATAATTAAAATGAAAACCTAATAACGTGGAAAACAATGAGATTGAAAACTTTTTGTTTAAAAAAAAAAAAAAAAGAATGAAAGTTTATATGTTGATTAGTGGGTGGAAAAAAGATTAAAAATACAAATTAGTTATAAGTATGTTTTTAGAAAAATAGAAGGGTGTAGAAAGTAATAATTATAATTTAAACTTTAATTGATGGGTGGCTTAAGAAATAAAGTGGGAAAAGTAGAATGAGAGGTGTCAATAGACCTCCCCTAAAGGGAAAAGGTAAAACAAATTATACTCACCCATATAGAATCTAAAGGGGAATTTTGATGCAGAATCGTATAATAAACTTTGTAGTTCGTTGATTGGGGTAGAATACCAAAAAACAAGGGCGCAAGTATTTTATTAATTCAAATGAATACCGAAAAAACCAGCAAATTGGTGAGAAAAATCTCAGTTTTTTTTTTTTAATTAATAATCAAAAGCTGAAAAATTACAATGCTGACATAACCTTTAAATAGGCGATTAAAAAACAAACTAAAGGAAACAAACTAAAAGGAAACAATCTTAAAGCTAATTTTAGAAACTAGAAATGAAACCGGAAACTTAACATATTAATAGTGTTGAAATAAGCTAACTGAATAAAAGAAACGAAGAAACAAAATCCTCTTGTAATTTGGAATTTAATATGCTGCATCAACTTTTCATAGACCAGAACCCACAAATTACGGTCTGAGATTAAAGGCTTGTATGTTCACATCATTCTTCTATGCTCACATATATTGGCATGTAGATCGCTCAAAGCAAAATTACCGACTGTTTAGGAGTCTAGCTAGGAATTCATGATCAATATTGGTCTGCCTTCCAAGTGAATTTATAAAATGTGTATTTATATATATATATATATTTATGTAAGTATATGGTGTAAAAAATGTACTAAATTAATTATATTTTAAATATATTAATCAATCCGGGGGACCCAACCATTGACTTAATCCCTTTCTTCGCCATTAAGTATTCTTTTCCAACTTACGTCCAAATAAAAAAGTAGTTACCATTATTGTGTTTTATTACCCAGTAGAGACTGCAAGAAAAATCCATTAATATATGCATGTTAATGATATATGTTCCCTACACTGTACTTTTTTTTTTTTACTTTCTGAATTTGAGGTGAAAAAGATATAAATTATGCATCGTTAGGTGTTAAATTAATACCGTTAACTTTCGTGCATTGTACTGGCATAGAAAGAAGAAACAACAGAACAAGCTATGTATTTTTGAAAAATAGCGTGGGATGGAAAACTGTTTGGGTGTAAAGAAACGAAATAGAATAGGAGAAAATCAAAATGTTTGAAGTATAGGAATTACTTTTCTTAAGATTTTATTTGTCCCCATTATGAACAATTTGTTGTCAAGTATTTTGGCAAATTGTCTCCAAGATACAACAAACCTATGAATTTAATAAGTCGTAATCTTATTAAATTCCACAACAAGATAAGAAACTAACATTAAAAACTAGAGTTTTATATTCTTTGACCTAACACATCAACAATATACTTCGCATGCGTTTGGCTCGCTGGTTGGTTGGAGATGAAATTTTGAAGTTTGAGTTGGTTGTTTTTTTCAAAAACTAGTTATAACTGTTGTTGACTTTTCAAAAAAAGACAAAAAAAAGAGAGTTTAGTTAGAGTTAAAATTAAATGCCATACAAAATAGACTATTTTTTTTTCCTTTTAGTTGAGGATGAGTCTTGAACTTTACATCTTATAATAGAGTTAAATATAAAATTATCATTAAATTTATTTATAATTACATATATTTCAGACCAAATGGTACAAATACATCCTTTTCCCCCTTTTTTTTTGGGATAATTTTTTATCCTTTTCTTTTCTAATTTTAGACTAGTTGACTAAAAAAAGGAGAGGGAGAAAAGGGATATAAATGTCGTTTATTATTACCAAAATTTAAGAATACCTTTACATTGACCGCAAACGTACAAGATATTAATATGATTTTTTTCCAGTGATAGATATAATTTAATGGTAATATCACTAAAAGATACAAAATTTAAATCCTCTCAATTCATATTTAAAAATAAATAAATAAAAAGATTTTTCTACAGTTTTTCGTAGGCTTCTAATTGCTACCAAATAGCGAAGCTTCTTAGTAAGTTCCCAATGCCAATTTCAGAGGATATTTCCTCAGAATATTAGTAGGGTTCGTCACTGTCTAGGCGTACGTGCTCAACGGAGAACCATAGAAAAAATAAATAAAAAAACATTTGTTACATTCGATTTTGTTTTATCGCCTATATATAGATGAAGTAATTGAAAACTATAGTGCATATTTTTAATTATACTATTGCATGTAAAGAAGTACTCGTAGAAGAAAGAACAAATACAACAACATAAGATTAAGATGTACATTCATACTCTAGCATTAGGCTAAGATTAATTGACGTGGGACAGAACATTAATTAATTAATACAAAATTTTTCTACAACATTAATTTATGCAGTATTAGGATTTATTAAGAATGCTTAGGGTCCGTTTGGTGAATGAGTTTGAGCTGGAAATTTTAAATTTCAATAGTAATTTTTGTTGATTTTTCAGAAAAGACAAAAAAAATTTTCAAAAAAGATAAAAAAATTTTCAGAAAAAGATAAAAACTAAGATAAAAATTTTGAGTTCGAACTCGCGAACCAAACGAGGCTTTAAAAATGTTAGGAATGTTAAAAGTGATATTTGTATGTTCTCAAAGAGTACAGATTGAAAATTACCTACGATGGGAGGAAAAGTGAAGTTTTGATTGGAAAAAAAAAAAAAAAAAAAGAATTGAAAGAAGAAAACTGTCATTCTTCGTGATTCGATGGCTATTCCGTGGTACATCACTTTGCCAACTTGCAATTAATTACTAAAAGCAAGTTAATTATGTAGCTCTAGGAGTCTACTACAACTTATTCATAGCTCTATTTACCGTAGAAATACAAGTTAGGTAGTTGTAAATGTGTAGTAATAATTTAACAATTACTTTACATTTGACTTTATTAAAACGCACAGATAAGAGTTTGAACCCTCTATCAAAGGTGAAATACATATATGTGTATATATATATATATATATAATAGCCATGTGCACAAATAGATACGGAAATTGGGACAGAAATGAAAGGTAAAAAAAGAAGTTACATGTATGATGAGTAACACTAGGGCTTACTCCCCAGCCATAATACATTTCCAACATACATAATAATACATTAATATAGCACACATGTATAAATATATAAAAACATAAGAATGTTCTTTCTCTTGTCGTAGAAGCTGAGAAATTACAAGTATTACTTTTGTGAAATCGAGGATTAGTTAAAAATGTATATTTGATTTAAGCATGTAGTGAAATCCCTTCTTTTGAATAATATTAATTTGACTAGTGTGTTTATCACATATCTCAATGAATTGACAAGTAAATTTCAATGCCACTATACTTTTATGACATTATTTGGCTCTTATATATGCTTGGTTATGAGAATATGCAAGTATGCATTAGTGAGACAACTTAAATAATAAATAGATAAATAAGAAATGGAACCTCAAGAATAGATCATGCCACAAAATGGAAATAAACGCCAAACTGAGAAATTAATAAAGTGGGTACTACAAATGTAGGATTATTTACGAAATTTAAGTATGGCCAACAATTTGTTGTTGGATTAAGCATTATTAGGTAAAAATCTTTCATTCATGTGGGAACAATTCCTTAGTGACGTTGTGATCTTGTAAGAAGCATTGACATAAAAATACATGGCAGAAAAAATATTAACTATGTCATGATTCTAGAGTTTATGTACTGCACTTTGAGCTTTTGATTGATTTAAAACAAGTTTGTATGGTTGTTTTTACTTGTTTTAGTAACTATATTACAATTTTTGTATATTGATTTGTGGACTGCAGTAGACACCTAAAATGTTTATATAAAATAAAAAATTATGGATCTAAAATTTACATGTTAAACTTTTCAACAAGCTATTTTGAGCTCCGTTTAGACTTGAATGCAATTTATAATGATTTTTACAACTAATATTCAAAACTACAATTCTTCGTGAAGGCATAGTTCAACCGTGGGTTTACTTAAATCCGAAACTTAAAATCTAAAATCAAAGAAAAAAAAGTCATAGATGTAGAAATTAGACACATTAGACTTTTCAACAAGCTATCATGAACCCAAAAAGGATAAATATATAATTTAAAATGATTATACAAGTTAGGACTATGAACCGGGAAATTTCACTGGAGCCCTATAACATCGATGAGTTGAGTATATTTTAGATCATTGAAACTTAGGGTCTGTTTGGTGAATGAGTTGAGTTTGAATTTAGATAAAATTTATAAGTTTGAATTGAGTTGAGTTGAGTTGACTTTTTAAAAAATTAGTTATAAACTTTGTTGACTTTTCAGAAAAATACAAAAATTGAAATAAAAAAGTACAGTATAGTTGAAGTTAAATCCGGATACCAAACAAAGCCTAAATATTTATAAAAATTGTTTCATGTATACAATCTATATATCCGAAGCATTCTAATAACTTATCGTTTGCTTTTTTGGACTTGTGAACAAATTGTTATGATTCTGCCAAGTTGAATACTCAGTGAACACGTGAAACCAACTATACAAAAACTTTGAAATCAAGTCCCGAATATGTATAACTATAGAAGAGGAAATTATATAATTAAAACCTAGACATCTCAAAGTTTAAAACAAGCTATCATGCATCCCAACTGGACGTGCACATAATTTTTAATAAATCATGTAAAATATGATAACAAATCTGGAAAGCTGAAAAGCCTTGCTGAGACTCTAAGGAAAACATCCATGTCTAGATTTTAAACTATTGGAATCTTGAAAAATAAATCACAAAAACATAAATTAGAGTTTCCAAATTTTCCAACGGTCATCAAGTGTAAAAAACATTGTCATATGCAAATTTTGATAAATGTTATAAGTTAAAATCCAACAACGATCCATAAGTTTATATTCAACTAAGTCTAAAATACCTTAGATTAATCAAGTTTGATCCACAAATGTGTTTAGATGGGCCAAAGATGGGCAAAATCAAAAAGTAACCTAGAGGATCATTAATATAAACCAAGAGATTTCCAAAGTCTAAGGATTTGTTTATTTTTACATCTCATTATAAATTATACTGTACTTTTTTATCATGATTTTTGTCTTTTTCTGAAAAAGTTTTTTGTCTTTTCTGAAAAAGGTTTTTATCTTTTCTGAAAAGTCAATAAAAATTACTATTGAAACTTAAAAATTTTAAACTAAACTTATTCACCAAATACCCCCTAACTTAGTAATGACAACTCGGAAAATGGGCCTTACAAGTCCAATGTTTTACGAAAAGTAAGCTCACTTAAGAATAATCACTTAACTAACTCTTAGTCACCTGAAAATTATTTAAGTAATTAACAAATGAATTAATAAATGCACCATAAAATATAATTAAGTTAAGAAAACTAATTGGTAATAATAAATTATCTAAATTAAGCAACTATTAACTAATTAATTATAAGAAGAAATAAGCAGTTAAGAGTTGGGTAATCAAGATAATTTTTTAAAGTAATCACTTAACTTAAATGGTAATTAATTAGAAACGAATTGATTAATAGTTGATTATTGATAAATAATAAAGGAGCATTTAAGGAAAAAAAATAAATATTATAGATCTATGAATTAATTTGTAAAGAAAAACTATGCAATTAATTACTTATAATTTCTTAACTAAACGAAGTAATAGTTAAAGATTAACTATTAATTAATTAATTATTAACTGATTATTAATAAATTAAAAATTAATAATTAGTGAAAAATTTTAATTAAATTATTAATAATGAATTAAGGTTAATTATTAAGGCATGATAAGACGTAAGTAAATTAGGTTCAACTAATATGATGTCATTAAAACTTAGAAGTCAAGTTTCATAAACAAAACCATTGTTTTGGATAAAACTTCATGAAGTAAAGTAATATAAAAATACAACCACGATCCAACTCTAACAATGAAGTGTCAAATCATGATGAGTTCACAAATATTTAGGAAGTAAAAGTTATTATTTGGAAAAATTTAAGTACGTAAGATATGTAAGTACAAACTTATATTAATAGAGTAACATTGACGGGTGTACATTAAAAAAAAATTTAGACAAAAAAAAAATTTTTTTTTTTCTAAAGTTGTGTACATTAACACAACGTAGTTGAATTTTTTTTTTTTTTGACTTAGAAAATTTTAGAATTAAAAAAGCAACGTAGATATATTGTAATTGAATATGAAAAAGTGAAAACAAACAGAAAAGAAAATTGATATTTTTTCTTGTGAACAAAAAAAGAAACTGTGTTAAGCTTATCTTGAAGTCTGCAACTTTTGAAGAATATAGATCTAAATTTTAATTCGACGCAAACTTCTACTTTCATCAGCAAATAAAGCCTAAAATTGACGATCTTTATGGATCAACAGAACCTTCACTTTATTACATTCAACAGAATCTCCAGTTTCTTTATCATTCTTCTTTCTCCTGAATTTTCTCAGGAACCGAACAAAAATGAACAAGAGATGCAAAAATCCTTGGATTTTTAGGGTAATTTTTTAAATAATAGATTTATGTTCCCGGTTTTATGTTAGAGAGAGAAAAAGAGAGTAGTGAGAAGGAGTTTTTTTATTTTTTTATTTTTTCAATTGTGTGATCAAAAATTTGATTATTCTATTTATTATTAGGTTTAAATTTTATGTTATAATTTATTATTACTCTTTTCAAAAATATTATTTTACTCTTTCTTTCTATATGTAACCAGGTGTTTAAGATAGCTCAATGGTAATGACATTCCCAAGTGGACTGATAGATGCCCAAAAATGCACATGCAAAGTGGTCAAATGTAATACCGATCAAGTGGTCATATCCACAGGGAGGCTATAACAAAGCGAATAATATTAGCAGAGATAAACATTAAAAAGGAAAGGAAACAAAATAACAAAAAGTGAAGACATTTTTAGTGGATTTTTGTAATAAAGGAAATAATTAAAATATGAAAAAGGAGATTTTGGTAGAGAAAAATTCAATCAAAAGTGAGGCAAGGCGTCATGAATTTTCATATGCTCCGATCTTCAATTTGAATCCAATCTTTGATTTATAACTCAATTGTACATTTCATATCCCAAACAAACAACCATAAAATATGGAATTAAAGACCAATAAGATAAACAAATGTGTTTCGGTGGATTAAATTTTAATGTTAAACTAAAAGGATTTATCATTACAAGTTATCCAAAACTAACAATGTACTTTTTTTTTTTTTTAGCAAATTATAATAAAAGATAATTTATAGAACAAAAATTGTCGAAATAGCAATGTGACAATATTATATAAATAAAGTATGACTGAATTTATATAAAAGATTGGCTCAAATTGTTTTGAATAAAAATAAAAAAAATGAGATTAAGAGATTCAATCTACTAAAATATATAAACTTTACAAAATAAATGAAAATCTAACTCAAATTGAGTCACTCTACATACAAATTCATCACTAAGTGTCTAGTCTAATTTGTGGAAGCCCATTCTCGCTAAAACTGGGCTAAAACTGTGGCAGCCCATTCTCCCTATCTTGGGGAAGCCCATTCAAGTTATCCATGCTCCGCTAGCTAAAATTGGGCTGAAGACAAGGGCCCATTCTCGCTCATGGCTGGCTTTGTGGAAGCCCAAATATGACGCACCTGGGAGATGAGCTGGACCTGCGGGAGAAAGGAAAAGAAAGAAAAAGAGGTAAAATTAAAGGGCGAGAGAGAGAGAGAGAGAGAGTTAAAAGGAAAAGGAAAGAGAAAATAAAGAAAAATAAAATAAACTCAAAATAAATAGATTGTTAAATAAAATGAATTAAAATTAAATCTTTTCAAAAATATATTATTTTGAATTAAAATGATGGATATATCTAATTTAATTTAAATTACGTGATGATAGATTGGTTTTGTACTTACTTATTGATTTTTTTTTTTAATTAGTAACTTCCTAATTTTAGATATTATTATTTGTTCTTGTTTCTCTTTTTTGTTATTTTGTAGAAAAAAAATGAAAACTGAAGCTTTCGAGGTAGGAAAGTGAAGAATAAGAAATGCTCACCCAATCAGTTAGTTTCCAATTCTTAAAAATCCTTGTATTCTAAATTGTCCCCCCCTTTTTTTTTTTAATTAAAACCTATAAAAAGATGTGTTGGGGACACAAGAAAGCAATCTTTTGGCAGTGTTTTGAGAAGAAATCTTAGAGAGAGAATCGAGGGTACGAAGAAGAAGATGGTGAATTCCAGAGACGGAGAAGCTTAACTCAACTTCACTCTCTAGTTCTTTTTCTTTTCTTTCGATGTTTAAGTACATCATTTGTGTTTATTTAAATTTCGTCATGAACTAATTTTCTTCTTCAAAAGGAGAGATGTAGCCAGCACTTGATATTATTGCAAATTTATTTTAAGAGGTTTTTTATTTAGTTTATTTGTGTTATCTCGTTTTTAATACTTCTAATTTATTGGTCATGAATAAGGTGATTTTATATTTAGAATCCGGTACTCAAGAGAGGGAATTTAAATATTGTTAAGGGATAATACAACTTAAGCTTTTTTAGAGTTCGGGAGACCTAGAATTCCTTTGAAATCAATTAAAGAGAATCATAGATCATAATGAGTTATTAATTTCTTGGTTTTTATAAGAAAATCAAAATCAGGTTTTAAGAATATTTTTAGCTTGGCACTCAGGAGAAGGAGTTGAATAGATTAGGATTATTTGGCTTGTAAACTAGGAAAAATTGATAGTGATAAATTGGCCTGAAACATCATAGTTAATGGCTAGGTGAAATCGAACATTTAGACTTTTTTTCATATTGATTTCTTCTCAAATTATTTCTAATTTGTCTTCGTTATCATTTATTTTAGTTATATATATATATTATTTTCATTCTTATGATTGAATTATCTAGATAAAGTTAAGATTTTTTTTAACTATAATACTTAGTAAAAAAATTCGATTGCAATCCCTTACAAAGGTCCTAATAAATGAGGAGTAGAAACATCTCAAAAGGAATCAACCAAATTAGACAAAGCATAACTAATAAGAAAATAACGAGGTGATAATTGTTTCTTATATTGAATTTCTCTGTATCTCCACTCTATGCTTGTTATATACTAGTAATTTTAAAAGGGGTCTGCCAGTTTGGAAGGTGGGTCCATAACCACAAACTTTGTTGGAGGGACATGAGCTCTGACCCAACGGCCAATTCCATAACCAAATGTCAAAATCCGAAAAATATTAGAACATAATATTTCAGAAATATCTTTTATGGTTCTTCTGTATTTGCTTTTCTTGTCTTTTCTTTTATCACTGGTCTAAGCTCAACACAGAAAAGCTACAATCTTTCGCTAGTGAAATTCATCGACAACTAAAAAAAAAAAAAATGGCCTAAGAAATGTGAAATCACTATTTTAACTTAAAACAATCATCATTATCAAAACTTCACAATAATTAGACAAATCCTATTCACAACATTTATGTTACTTTCTAAGAACAAATAATAATCTTTCACCTAAGAACTTGTAATTTCTTTCTAGCTTCAACCCTTTTCTTAGCATGACTAACAAATTGTCAAGTTAAATTCCGAAAGTTGTAGGGGTCACCGGGAGACGAGACTGAAAGAATGGTGCTAAATTTCAATATTTGCTTCAATGTTCAGGACTCCGTCGTTGGTTAGGGTGGCTCGGACTCTGAAAAACTGGAGAGTCCGATGGTGTAGAATTTCCCATATCCTTGGTTTTGTGAAGGAGAAAGGTGCCAGATAGAATCGTTACAAAACCACATAGTTGAGTAACAATCTGCGCTCCGTTTTGTGAATCCCAGTCCTGTTGTTGGTAACAAAAGAAATGCCACCCAAGAAGGGGGAAAAAAAAAAAGTAGAGAGCATAAAATGAGATTGTTAGCAAGAAATTTTCAACTATATCACAAATGACAGTAATAAATTCTATGACATTTAGGTATAAGATACATGAAATGTTAATGAATCGAATATTTCACGAGTGAGTTCAATTTACATGAATAATAGCTACGGATTATTTCAAATTAGTGTAAAATATTCTGATAATCCATCATGGACTAAAAATAATTGTACTTTCTAGTGCATTTAGCAGGGCATTTTGGTTACAAGACAATGAAATTCATAAGCCGAATCATCTTAAGAAAAGCCGACGAGAAATATACTAGCTAGAA
>JAFMPE010036771.1:0-15308 GCA_024759925.1 Ficus religiosa | reverse complement strand
TTTGATTGAACCAACCAACCAAACAAATTATAAGAAAAAAAATCGACATATCTCTCCACATTTCTGAAGTCGATTTTTGACAAAATTTTTCTTATTTCCTTCCTTTTTTTTTTTTTTTTGGTTTGTTAAATTGGTCTAAAATTAAGAAAAGAAATAGAAAACATCAATAAATGTCATCATTGTGTCTAATTAATCCATCAAAAAACTTCAAATGATACTACCTTTTTTTTTAAAAAAAACTAAAATTTGAACCATTTTATTGAAAAGGAAAAAAAGAAAAAGGGTATAAAAAACATTTAATGTTGCGAAAAACAAGTTAAGATCATCTCTAATATATGTCAATATCACTAATATAATTGCGACAAAAATTTGTGTAAATAATTTTCATATTTTATACTCTAATACATATTGTTATTTCTAATGCAAAATCTACTGTCTATTCTCATAATTAATCTGTGCAAATCATAAAAAATAAATTTTCAATATCTAAATAGACTTCTTTAAGGACAGACTATGGAGTAATATTAAGAAGAGCCTAAACAGGCAAAGATAATAGAAACAGCCGGTTCAAAAAAACAAAGGGACGGAATCAATACAAAAACAAAGATAGGAAATTCAAACAAACAAAAACAATAAAAACTGATGGCTCATCCCATTCCCAAACCTAGGAATAAAAGATAGAGAAGAACACCTCAAGCTTAATTAAACAAACCCGACCATTATCCTGAGAGCAGATCATGTTTGGCACTAGAGACTCCAGACAACTAAATCATATTTTTAGAGATCTCATGTCCTGATTTAACCGAGTAATCACCTTTGATGATATATCTAAGTGCCAAATAATTAAAAGTGGTACTTCAATGTCAACTTTTGGCATTTTTATATTTGGTGGGAAATTTGTCAACTTTTTAGTTCGTTTGGGTGTCATTACATACTCTTAGTTATAGAAGTAGATTTAAACAAGTAAATTAAGAAAGCAATTAATAGAAGGGGCGCGTTTCTTTGTTTTTAATTCGTGTGTGTTGACTGATTTAAGTTAATGATGCAATTATCCTTGTAATATAGGAAGGATCTATACTTAAATTAATATTGTTCGTGATGTTATGTTTTAAATTTGATTCTCTAATTTCTTGTTATATTTTTTTTCCTTCCTAAATATTTATAATTACTTTTCCTTTCTTGTTACAGAAATTCTGGAGTATGGTTTATTCGTTAAACTTTTATCGAATTTTGTTAATAATTCTGTTATTCTTAGTTTACTATAATACGAATTATATGACTTAAAAAGTTTCTCCAAAAATAAAAAAAGATTAAAAACTGTGTCCTGTTAATGACTATCTTTTCATGCCTTGCAACAAAAATTCTGTTTCTTATCACATAACTAATTGCATATTCAAAAGGAAAAAGAAAAAGAAAGCGCGCCTTTATACACAAGTCCTTTTGTTTTAAGACAAACAAAATCTCTTTTTTTTTTTTTTGTTTTTTTTTTGTTTTTGTTTTTTTGTTTTTTTTTTTTCTTTCTATAAAGATGGTCCGGTTATAGGTCTAAACTCTATGTATATCATTAATCTATAGTAATATATATAGAAGTGTGAAAGTGCACTATTTTTCAACGAAAAACTTTTTTATTTTCTTTTTGGTCCTTCAATTTTCTTTTGGCCCATTTTTTAATTTTTTTTTCAATTAGTCCTTTTTTATGCATTGATCAATTTTTTACATTTTAGTCCTTTTATCTTATTAGTATTTTTTTCCACTTTTTTTTTTTTTTTAACTTTTTGGTATTTTGTTGTTTTCTTTTCGCTTTTGGGTCTATTTTTTTTTTTTCAGCTTATTATGTTAATTTTCCCCTGTTCAATGAATTTTTTCAAATATGTTCAACCTGTATGTAGCACATGCTTTAGATTTGTGTGTGTGTGTGTGTGTATATATAATTGATTCCTAATACTTCTTAGCAATGATGATAATGATGTTCCTTACCAGAATTTCTCAGAGGCGATTTAGTTTAGAATGCATTTATGTTAAGTTTTTCCTTTTTCCTTGCTTAATATATATATATATATATATGTGTGTGTGTGTGTGTGTGTGGTTTAGCCTATCATTGCAATATGTAAATTAATAATGGGATTTTAGAGGAAAAATGTATTTTTTAAGTAGTTTTTTAACAAATAACCGAAGTTTTTAAAAATTAATCAAAAGATCATATTTTTTAAATGATTAATCAATTTTCTTAAATGATCAATCAATATTAATCACATAATATGATTAATTTAGTAAATCAATATTTGATCACGTATATCACCAGTTTTCAAGTAAATAACTAAAAAAATGGTAAACAGCCATTTTACTAGATTAAAAAAGGTTCGGTCATCTATTAAAATGGGTGATCAAAATATTACGGAAAAAAATACTTGATAAATTCAATCAGTCTTCTTATGTAGTGAAATCTTGATAGATGGTCTGAGTTTTCTGCTAACCAAATCATTGACTTTTGCTTTAGTTTCAGTTTTTGATTTTGTTTTTTGGGGAGAATCATATACTTTTGCTTGAATAGCAATTCTTTTTTTTTTTTTTTTTTCAAGTGTGCAGATATATAGATAACAGCACGAGTCTACCTCTTTGCTTGAAAGCATCAGTTCATTGCATATTTGAGAGAAGGAAAGTTATTTCTTCTACTAACCAAAAGGAAAAAGATGCGCATGTATGGTCAAGATATAATCTTTTTTTCGTAAGATAGAGAATTTAAACTCGATATATTATGGATATGCTTAGATGTAAAATTATTACAAAACTCTACCTACAACCATAGTTAGAAAGAATATTTAGTCTATACAATAATTTTTGGCAAATTAGTCGATGCAATATTTGCAATAAGTTTAATTAACGTAGTTAGATAAAAATACATGAGAGATGCAAAAATCAGTACTAACCATAGAAGAAAGGAAAACATTTAATATCATTAAAGATAGTTAAATAAGGAAATGTATAAGGTCCTTGCCTAGCTAGCGTCGGTAATTTGACATGAACAAACGACAAGGGAAAAAAGTTAAAAAGCCAAAAAAAAAAAAATAATAATAATAATAATAAAGAGTTGATGAATAACGTAAATACAAGGGACGCTCTTGTCGTACTGAATATGATGAAACAATGAAAAAGAGATGCTGAATAGACGATAAGCATGCGTATGTCAGTCTTTCACGTACGTAGGACCAGCTTTTAATGTGTCATTCATGGAAAGGGTTTGGTTTATGTGCAATTCATAAGAAGAGGGGAGGGGGTCCTACCTCTGCCTTCGTCTTCCTGTACTAGTACTAGTAGTGGTTAATGTTGCGTCAGTTTTTAATGGAAAAAAATTTAGCAGTAATATGGGATGAAATATTATCCGTTCTCGCTAAACTTCAGGGGCGCGTATCGCATCTTTTTTGGTGTGGGACCCAACTCCTGTCGTTGCAATGTCGAGGGCTTGTAGTCGTACATCACCTCATGATGCTGTTTTTCCTCAAACCTGATTTCTAGCTGACCGTTTGTTAAGTCTATGAATATATATATATATATATATATATTCATAGACTTAACATATATATATAAATATTGAGGTTGATGCTATAAGATCGTTGTTGATGATTTCTTTTACATTGCTAAGCTAGAAATGCGATGGATTAGAAGATCGAGAATTTGAGATTAATAAGATATTTTATTCCGTACGTTCCTCCTGATTTGTATTCGGAGGATTGAAAACCATATATATATATATATATATAGGTCATAGATTAGCGAGATGGGCGCTCTCTCGTCCTTCGCGGGTCTCCCTCTCTGTACTATTGAATTTTCAAGCCTTTTCACTTGGGCACTATCTTTGCCCCTTTCTGCCTTGTTGATATATATATATATATATATATATATTTTTTTTTTTTTTTTGGAGTTGGGGGTGGGGAGGGGGGGGGGATGCTTTTTGTTGGCTTTCTTTTGTTTCTTATTTACTTAAAAATAAAAAAATTCTTAACCATAACAACTTCTCAAATTTTATTCAATTATTATTTTTGTTATTAATCTAATATGATTTTATGTGATCCGAATAAAATTATCCATATAGTGTTTTAGGGGTGTTTGGTGAATGAGTTTAGTTTAAGATTTTTAAATTTCAATAATAATTTTTGTTGACTTTTCAGAAAAGACAAAAAACTTTTTCAGAAAAGATAAAAAAATTTTTAAGAAAAAGACAAACAATGATGAAAAAGTACAATTTAGTATAAATAGTCATGTATAGAAATTAATGGTCATTCCCCAACAGCAAGCTTCGGGAACAGGTTTAAGAGAGTGAGAGAGGGAAAAAAAAAAAAAAAAGGAACCTTTCTAATTATAAGGTCAGGATTTCCCTTTTCTTTTCACTGATCTGATCTCTTTTCTGTTGAAACATACATTAGGAAATTTATGTTCTCGACTTTTTTTAATCCATTCAATCACTTCATTCTGGATCAATATTATTGTACTATAATATTCGGGCCCATTTGGCATATTTTATTTTTTTATCTTTTAATCTTGCCTTCAAATAAAGAGTGTAGTAAACTTCACACAATCAATATATATATATATATATATCCTTATAGTTCCGATACAAGAATCTCAAGTTACATAGTTTATTAGTTTTTTATGTTTAAACAATTTAGCGTACTAATGAAGGTGTTTTATAAGTATAGCACGTCATAGTTTTTAGTACTTTTTAGCTATATATATATTTATATATTACTAAACCACCTTATATATATGTGCGGTTCATGGCTCGCATATCATATCAGAGTAAAAAAGCAGTGCAATATGAGCATATATATATGCTATATAACTAATTAATTAGCGTGAGAATATATATTTTAGTACGATATCATCTGCCACATATATAAAAAGGGATAGCAATATTTCCAACCGACAATAAATTATGTTTGTGATACTAAATCTCTACCTATATATATCTCTCATATCTTTCCACCCTTGAATTGGGGTTCATGTAAGTTCATTTCACTAATCCAATTGTGGAAAGAAAAAAAAAAAAAAAATACTACCTCCCTCATTCTATAGTTCACCAATTCATCCCAGAAACTTAACATGATATTGGGTGGATGAATATTAATTCCACGTTTTAACATTTACCTATTACAAATTAGATACGCAAATAGGAGATATTAATTGAGAAATATCTTCACAAAGTATTTCTAAATAATTAGAATTTAATTAGATTTCATTAAATTCAACAATTAAATCTACGTAATAATATAATAATAATTCTTTTGATTGTAAGTACATTACTCTAATTATAATTTATACTTATAACGATTTTAAAAAAAATTACAATGCTTTAAAAATAATTTTATACTTAATTCTATTATAAAGTACTAAGTTCAAATTTTCTGTTTAAATTCAAAAAACACGACATTATTTTTTACCGCAAGATAGAATAATATGGCCTAATGGCCATGTATGATAAAACATTGGTAGAATTGCCGTGAGTTTTTTGTTTTGTTTTGTTGTCGTTGGTTCATTTTTATTTTTTCTCGAGTCAGTGGTAAAACATAAACAAGTTGATTTTTTTGGGGGGTAAATATTAGACATTGACAAGTTAATCATGAGCAAGAGATGTATGCTGTATTTTCTCGGCCAGAGAGAGAGAGAGAGAGAGAGAGAGATGTGGGTTAAAAAGCCAATTAATCTCCTGAGAATGTCTCTTATAAAAATAAAAAAATAATTAAAAAAAAATCTGCTGAGGATGTGTAGTCCACCACTCACGGCCTGCTTCTTCTGCCATGCAGAGAGAGTAAAGTAACGTACGTACGCATCTTTTAATTGCCCCAACCAACACACCACCATCAATTACTATTTTTCTTTTTAATTCTTTTTTTTTTTTGGTAAAAAATAGTTTTTCTGTTTAACGCTTATCGGCTAGCTGCTTAGGCTGTAGTTTTTGATAAATTAATTAATTTAAACTTAAAAATTTTATCCTTGATCGATAAATCAAAAGGAAAACGATACACCCTTTGCTTGGATTACAGTGACAAAATAATGCATGGATATATTTCATTCATATAGTTCTCCTATATATATATTTGCTAGAATATATATTATACTTCATATTTCAATATTTGAAGTTGTGTACATATATACCAGATAGGCAGCTACCTAATAGCAGATGAACATGAATATCCAGAATCTGGAATAACAAGGATAAAATATTATATTGTACATAGATATATGTATATATACAGTGCTTTAGGCACATGTCATTTTCATATATCTGCCGAATCCTTTCTCTCTCTCTCTCTCTCTCTCTCTCTTTCCTTCTTTATTTTTGGTCCTAATTAAATAGATTTTCTAATTGCACTGCGTATAATTTTATCAGAGTACATGGAAAACGACTCGGCCAAGCTCAAGCAGTTCCAAATAATCTTAATCACGTCACCCTCTTCAAGTATTATATATTGTCTAGATCATCCAGATATAATTATAAATATACATATATATATATATATAATAGGCTCTTATTTAGTTATTAAAAAATAAAAATAATATAGGCCCTTATTTATTGCGTACGTCTGTCGTACATATATGTTGAAGTCCATACATAAAACTATACATGCGTTACATAACAGAGATCAGATCAATAATGGAGGAGCATGTTAGTAATGAAGCAAACAAAGCTCATGAATGTAATTAATTTAATAAATAGCTTAATTAGGCAGCACTAATTGAGAGGTTAATAATCAATTATCTCTCCCTGAGCTGTGGAGATTAACGTTGTCTGTTATTGAAAGAATTGATGTTGTGATTACTCTGTTTGTGATCAGTTAAGTAAAGACAGGGGCGCTTCCCTCCCGCTTGCTTATTTTGGGCTAGTTCCTGGGCTCGGGGATGGGCCTCAAACAGATCATGTGTTCACTAGACACCTGTTGCTTTGGGCCTTGATGTGAAGCCCCCAGGCCTGGTGGTTTTGGAGAAGGCGTCAAAAGAAGGGGAGAAAAATGATGTTTTTTTATTTTTATTTTTATTTTTATTTTTTGAAGAAGAAGAAGAATGATGGTAGAGAGATTCTTCTCAAGGAGGCAAATGGACAACCATTCTCATCACTCACACCAGCCTATTATGCTTCTCTCTGGTCCTCCTTCCTGGTATGGTATACCTTTCTCTTGCTTTTCTTTTCTTTCCTTCTTTCTTGCCACATTTACCAACATTTATACACACACACACGCACACAAACATGTACATACAATTGCAGTGGAAAGACGTCTTTGCTATTCCAGTTTGCATACAACTCGGCAACAGAGGAAGAAACCCAGAAGATAATTAGCGGAGACGTGGTCTTTATTTGCAGCCGCCGCAGGTTGGAAACCAAACCTCCCTTTCTCTCCCAGGTAAGGTATGTACGATGTTTATCATCATTTTCTCCTTCCTTTTTTTTTTTTTTTTGGTTAATACACTTTCTGCATTAATTAAAAGAACATTTCTTTTTTATAAATGATTCAGGATGTCGATGCATCCTCAGATGTCTTTAAGCGCATACAGATGAAGTAAGTGATTCTAGTCTATCAGGAAAAAAAAAAAAAAAAAAAAGTTTTGGAATTTGTGAAAATTCCTGTCTTCTCATAAGTCGATTACATGGGTCTGGAATGGTAGGTACGTGGAGGATGATGAAGGGATTAAGAAGTACTTTGCCGCCTTTCACTTGCATCCCACATTCCCTTCCACCATTATTATTGATGATTTTGGAGATTTCTTCGATGAGAGGTTCTATTTCCTTCCTTTCCATCTTTCTGATTTTTGGAATAAACTGATTCGAGAACTTTGTTTTTTTTTGGCTGCTTAATTTGACATTTTTATGCTTTTCTAAGTAAAGGAACTGCAAAGAGAGATATGGTAATTCTCGCGGAAGAGAATTGGCAATGGTTCGGACGCTTGCTTTATGTCACAATGCCATTCTTCACGCAAAGTGAGTTAAACTAGTTATGATCATTAATTGAGTGAATTCGTGAATTTATTCTTTCAAGGGAAAATCCTCTTTATGTGAGTTTTGGTTTGATGGAAGAGAGTTAGAGTGGGAATAAGCATAGGAATATAAAGAATGATTTATTCCGCTTCCAATGTTTGGATGAACACACCAATTGAACAGTTGTTATGACTTGTTAGTTATTGAAGTGGTCATTCCGTTAAACCAAAAGGGTAATTTCTGGCTTCTGCTTTGAATCTCTAATGAAAATGTGCAGTAAAACAAGACCCTGCAAGCTTCTGTTGTCAGATACACACCACGGAGACTCCCCGAGGTCGCTCTTCATCTACAAGAGATGGGTTTCCACCATCTTTACAATTAAAGGTTTGTTTGTGTTAGAAAACATGTTCTTCTTTGTAGTATGTCATACAATCTAAGGTCGGGGATTTTGTTACAAATGACGACATGGAAAACACATTACTGGTTGTTTTTGCTGAAGGTGATAGCTCTGGATTGTTTACTCTGAAAAGCAATGGCAATCTCAGGAATAGCAGTTCGGTGACGAAGAAAACTGCTAAGTACTCCATTGCTCTGCAGTATCTTTTTTTGGAGGAGATCACTGAAGATTGTGAATCATAAACTTTGGGAAACATCAAATGGTATCGAGGTTTTGATGAAAAAATTAACTTTCTTAATTTGTATATTACAATTGTGAGTTCTGATCTTGATATGTTATACTTGAGCTGTCTGATGTAAATGTCCTCTGAAATAGCTATGTGACGTCTCGTAAATTCAGTTTAGCTTTCGCTTGTTTGTACTCATTTTAGCATGTTAGGTGCTAACTAGTCTGAAATATTGATCATAATAAGGGTTTTCTGCAGAAACTAAAGTTGGTTTTTAGCTTTAGATTTTTCAGGTACATCATATGAAAAACATTGGTTATTTCCATACAAACTGTTCAGTGAATATTCACAAAACAGACAAAGTTATTATCAACAAAACTACAAACAAGAAAAAGAGGCAAGGATTCTTTATAAGATTAGGATGTTCTTCTAGTAGACTCCTGTCTGATAGTCGGGCTCGCAGAATTCTCCTCCAAGATCATCACAAGCCTCCGCCGGGAACACCCTGTTAATTGCAAACCTATCATCAACAATCTTATATCTGTAACTAGTCTTATTATTTTCCCTTTTGTTTTTGCTGTTAGTGATAGAAAAAAGAATTGTCGAGTTGAAGTTGAGATTGATGAGAACTTACGTCTTGGGACCGTTGTACTCGAGATACTCTCTTTCAACGGGCTCCGACGCAGTGGCTGAAGCAGTGTTCTTGGGCCGTGGAGTGAGCTTCACTTCAGGATATATATTGGCATCACAAGCGTCTCCTCCAATCGTCTCACAAGCCTCCGCTGGGAAAACACTGCGATATTTGTACCAACAAAATTGAAAAATCAAGAAGGTTTGTATGGTTGGGCATAAAAAGGATTTGCATAGCTCCAGACTGTGAGATCACATCAAAACCAAAAAGGTACACGAGATGAACGAAACTTGATGAAAATCTAGCGAAAAAGAGTTCTTTAGAAAAGAAAAAAGAGAAATTCCTAGGAATTGGACTTACGAAGCCACAGAACTGTAATCAACTGATTCAGTGTCATTTGGAGTAGCTGTAACCTTGAGTTGGGGAGGCCTGGAGGTTTGGAGCTTAGGAATAGAGCTCCAATAGCATGGAAAGCCCTTGGACTTGGTGGAAGTGACAACACGGAGTGACGGCGGTGGTGGTGGAAGGTTGAGAGCGGCCTGCATTTTGAAGCCTCAGATGAGAGTGCGCTAAATCAAATGGAGAATGGAATTGGGATTTAAACTTTAGGCACTGGCACTTGGCAGTGTGTATGTATGTGTGTGAGTTGGATGGATAAGGTGGGTGTAATGTAAAGATATTTTTGTGGGTAGAGGAATAGGATAAGGCTTTTTGGCCTTTCTGTTTAGACTTTAAAAATGTGGTGGTGAAGAGGCTCTGGTTTTATGCAATGTTCATCCTTATGTGTACATGCATAATGGAATGCACTGCAATTAGCTCAAGTGGTGGTGTCATATTCCATGGGAAAGTCGGCTTCACTACAACCACTGCTCTGAAAACTACGTTTTCTTCGTCTTCACTGTTGAATTGACAATGTTTATATCCGATCTTGTCTTGCTAATTTTTGAAGATAATGAAGGGGGAAAAAATAAACAATTTAGACGTTTTCGTTTTGTTATCTGGTCGGGTCCATTTTTCTCTCATTTTAAATTCAGACAACAAAAAATATGCACGACAACATTTAAATTATCCTGATGCATTAAATGTGTGTCTGTGTTTTTTTTGCCCCCCTTCAAACTTAAAGGAGGGAGACTTGGATTTCACGTCTTGTGATGAATTAGGTCTACATTTATTTTATCTTATGTTTTCAACCATCATATTAAAAATGTTAAATTGTAATTGGTCCTTACAAAAAATCCTAGTTTTTTCTAACACTAAAAAGGTGTGAAATTATACATTATTATTCACTCAAAAAAAAAAAAAAATTTGCAGTTGTAATTTTAACCTAGCAAATTTTCACATTTACTTTTAATGTTGAGGTATGAAGTTTCAATTTCTCTTGCTTTTTTTTTTTTTTTTTTAAAAGTGTTAAAAGAAAAAAAAAATTTACATTAGAAATATGGCAGACATCCAATGTTTATATCAATGTTAAACGTTGAATAATTTAGCAGCCTGGCATGCGGACAGTGGTAGACATATAATACTTTAAATATAGCCCAACAATACAACATAACACCCTTGAGATTTTCTCAGAGATAAATCATGTGCGTGCCATGTGATATAAAACATCCTCGGACTCTTGGTATGCTTTTCATTATTAAAAATTTTGGAGTAATTATGAGTTAACATTCACAGCTGGAACTAGAAAAGGGCATGTAAATATAAGTGATGACATGTTAAAAAAGGTTCCCTCATGCTTTTTGGCCCCTTTTCTCAAGAGTAAATGGCTTGAACAAGCTTTGTTTACTTATTTATTTTTATTTTTGGGAGAAGCATGATTTGTATTGTTACCATTTAATGGTCCTCACTCCTCACTCCTGTGTGAGTTCCCATTCCCCACCACCTGTCTTTTGCTTACCTTTTATTTTTTTCTTCTTCTTTTATTTCTTTCTTTTTTCAAATTTCTATTTACAAAAATCTTTTGAGGCTTCCAAGGCAATTGTACACTGCATGAGGACACACTTTCTGAAAAGACAAACTAGATTAATTCAATTACAATTACAAACTTTCCTTTTTCTCCCCCATCTTCCAGAACATAATCAAGGTCATTACATTACATACACCCCAACAAAGTGATTCTAAGAAAACCGAAAAAAAAAAAAAAAAAAAGGCACTTAATTAAACATTATGAACCTCATTATTAGGGTTGTTAACTACTAATCTTTTCAAATCGTTGACAAAAAGAAAGAACAAAAAAAAAGTTAAGAGGAGTTTACTTCACAATTTCACTCGCTAATGAAAAAATAATATAACTTGACAAGAAAACCACAAAAGGCTTTGGTCGGTTACACTATATTTGGTAGGGCGAAAAAATGTGGAAAGAAATTGGAGGGCTTCGATGAAAAAAAAAAAAAAAAAAGTGAATTCCGGGTTGTTTAGTAGAAAGGAAAATAGGAAGCAAATAACCTGCCATTTTTCTGATCCTTCGGGAAAAAAATAAATAAATGGAAAAAAAAAAAAAAGTTCAACAGAACAAATAAGATACCAAGTAGCTACCCTACCCTTTTAGATGCTGTACCTTACTCTATAAAGTCGCAAGGTGAACTTATCCACACCCACATACACACACACACACTCACACACGCACAAAAAGGGTCACAAGGTGAACCACATGGAATCCTTGAAGATGCTGTATGAGCCAATATTTGTTTTGCAAGAAAGCCCCACTTTTTCTGGAAATTTATCAGTTGGTTGGGATGCAAAAGGTACTAGTTGGTTCACGACAGATCAATGAAGTTATATATATATATACATAATTTTTAAAAGCGACCAGTTTCATACTTTAGATCTCACAACATCATGCACGATACTCCACCATGTTTATATATATATGTGCATTTATATATGTGTATATATATATTTGCATTGCATACATAAAAAGAGCTGTCAAAGTTGGTTTTTCAAGGTAAAAGGACCCGTGATTTCAAAAAAAGTAATGTCCAGAAAAAGACAGCCAACGAAACCCCACCATCATTTAGAGGATGAAAAACACAAGAATAATGCACACGTCTCTGGTCTTCGGTCTACTTTCCTGTGTTGTAAGATAAGTAATCCGATAACAAAGTCCTCTTCTCTGGGGTTACAAAAATCTTTTCACTTCCAGATTCTTCTCACTTACACTACTTGATTTTAGCCATGTACACACCAATATTTTTTCCAGAACCAAACACAAACCTATGCATCTTCTTCATTTTAACCTTACTTGTGCGATGGGCCGATATGCGACTGCACATCTTACCCGTCGCGTTCGACTCTATGGATTATGATTGTCGAAAGAACAAAAACTCTCCATGCAAGCAAAATCTACTACCAAGTCTATTCCCAAAATCTACAAACCAAATTATTTTTATTTTTTTTTCCTACTTATATTTTTTTCCTCTAGAAACTGTGCAGTTGGGTTAGCATATGAACAAGTTCATCACTAGAAGGCCTCTCGGCAGGCACATCTGATAGGCATACAACCGCGATTCTCACTGCCATCAGCATCTCATCTTCTTCACCTTCTTCCCCTACAATGCTCTTATCTAACGCTTCCCGCGCCTCCCCTGCTTGCTGCAAGTGGCGCAGCCACTGTCCCAAACTTCCCCCACTAGATGCTTCCCCGAAGAATGGTTCAGTCGGGTCTCTACCCGTTAACAGAACAGCCAATATCATCCCAAAGCTGAATATGTCGCTTTTATCTGTATACCTGCAACATACGAAATCCATAAGCATCTATCTATCTGCCTTCAATCTGGCAATATCTTCATAAAAACCTTCCTCACATATGAACAATGTCTAAAGAAACAAACAAACGGGGAAAATCTTTTTTGTTTTTCTCGCATTTCTCATTTGTCTACTAACAGGATACGAGTCCTTTTAACCATTAGCTTCCTGGATTTCCTAACTACTATCATATAATGTCAATGCTATGCAGTTTCAATTCTCTTAAAACTACGACTGCTCAAAAACAAAAATCCCCAAACATCAAATTAAGACCACAAACCAATAAAATCAACAACCTTTCCAATCCAAGTCCCATAAGACAACAAAATATCAAGGATGAATTACACAAATCTCAATGTGATTCATTTCAGATGTTTCGTTTGTTAAAAATTCAATTGCTGCATTGAGGAAATGGAGGACTTGAAGAAAAACAGAGGACCACGAGCAAATCTTGCATATAGGTCGAAAGATAATTGTTCAAACATCAAGGAAACTGGTTCCAACTATGCATATATTTCATAATGAGCTATATACTGAATTCGCACAGGAACTAAAACTTCAATAATATGAAAGCAATTATAATAACTTATAAGCACCTGCCATTTTGAACACACTCCGGAGCATCATAACCAGTTGTCGCACGATTGACATGGGGAGTGAGCTTAGTGAGTCCGCAATCGGCCAGCCGCGGCTCAAACTGTGCATCTAAAACAACATTAGTGGGCTTTAAGTTGCAATGCAGGATCTGTGGCACAAATGAATGGAGATACTGAAGCCCCTTGATCACCCCAACCGCAATTCGAAGCCTAATTTCCCAACTGAGCTGCAACTGATTCTCCCTAACTCTATTCATTGTATCCTCTAAGCTCCCACTAGGCATGTAATCATAAACCAAAGAGAACCTATCGTGTTCGCGAATATAAGCCCGCAGGCTCATCAGATTCCTATCTCTCAGAGTGGCAAGGAGCTCCAGCTCCTGCTGAATCCGTCTCTTCATTGACTTCTCGCCGTTATCCGAAAAGGGTTCGAGCCTCTTGACCGCGATGATAAGGCCATTATCTAGAGCAGTCTTGTAGTACTTTCCAGTGGGGCTTGATCCTAACAACTGGTTTTGGGATTGAAGCGCGGATTGGAGCGTCTTGGGGTCGATTTTCGGGGAGAAAATGACGGGGCCTTTGAGAATTGGGGTTCGGTTAATGTACCGGACGAAGCAGCGGACTAAGAGAGCGAAGAGAAGGGAGCCAATTAGTCCTGTGAGTATGCCTAAAGCTATGCTTAGGATGATTATCTTGAGGTCATTTTGTGATGGGGATTTAGAGGGGATTTTGGTGGTTGTGTTAGTAGTAGTACTAGTACTATTATTGATCTCTTGGGATAGTGCAGTTGGATTGTGAAGGAGAAGTGTGAGGAGAAACAGAAGGAGAGCGAAGATATTTGGGGTGGGTTTTTGGTTATCCATGGAAGAAGCACAGAGTCGAAATAAAATCCCCCTAGAGAGTAAAGAAAAGTAAAGTGGTTGGACCAAACCAAACCCACATAGCAGATGGTGTTTTTGGAGCTTTAAGCCATGGAAACTCTTGAAAAGATTGGTCCTTTTCACCATAAAACCATCCAAGAAGCTTCAAGTAGTTGAAATAGGTAGAAGCTTTTGAAGGGCTTTTGGTTTTGAACAACCCTTGTGAGAAAAGGGAGTAGAAAGCTCAATGCTTGAACCAAACCTTACCATAAACCAAACAACGAGCTCAAAAAATAAAATCACTTAGGGGTGACCCGTGTAAATATTTTGACATAAAAAAAAAAATGAAAGAAAAAACGTAGAAGCTTTTGGAGGTATTTTAATCGCCCCCAGTTCTAAAATGCTCCAAAAATTGCGGGAAAATGCTGAGAAAACCCATGGAAGAAGAAGGAGGAGGAGGAGGAATATCGGAAACCACAGAGAGAGAGAGAGAGAGAGGGGTAGGGAGAATTTAGAAAGGAAAAACTTCAGAAGAAAGACGCAAAGAAGGAACCGATTCCCATCTCTGTCTCCCGACTGTTGAGGAAGAATATCAGACACCTACACTATTCAAATACTCAAAAAAAGTGGCACTCTACATTATACTAATAAAATACGCAGAAAAGAAAATTCTTTCAGAAAAAAGATTAAGAACAGTGGTAAAGACTAAAGAAAAGAGATAAAGAAGAGAAATAATGACAATAATGATAATAATAATAATAGCATTAGATTAGGTGGTAACAAAGACGTCTTAACGAAATCCTACTTTTTTAGGAGAGAGAGAGAGAGAGAGGCCAAGGAAGACAAAGTGATTATATAGAGATGGAGAGAGAGAGAGAGAGAGAGAGA
>JAFMPE010036660.1:2011-32413 GCA_024759925.1 Ficus religiosa | reverse complement strand
CTCTCTCTCTCTGTCTCTCTTAAAGGAAAAGCGAAGTTGTTACTGCACGCGCCAAATTTACGAGGCAGAAAAAACAACTAGATGAACAAAACCCTAAAGACCGGTTCCAAATTGCAAGCCCAAGCCATTCTCCTCAACAACACCCCCTTTCCTCTTCTCTCAAATCGCATCCCTTCTTCTTCACACGTGCAACTTCTACCAGCCGTCAGATCACACGACTCTTCCCTCTCTCTCCTCTTCCTCATCAATATATACTCACCTCGACCCAGTTTTAGCTCTTTTTTGGTTTCTTCTTCTTTTTCTTCTTCTTCTTGATTTTTCATTCATCAATTTCACCGCCGGAGTTACCGACGGAGGCTGAGCCGCCGTAAGAGGAGGAGCTTCCACCGATCTCCGTAAGTTTCTCTCTTTCAATTTCTTTTTCCTTTTTTCTTTTTGACGAAATTTGATGCCTTGCAGATATCGATAACGTCGTATTTTGTTGAATGGCCATTTTTGTTGTTGTTATTGTTGTTGTTGCATTGAGGGATTCAATTTGATGTTTCTGTATTTGTGCAGATTGGTTTTGGTTGCTGAGATTTGGGAAATTTGGAGTTTTTTTTTTTTTTGGGCGGAGAGAGAATGGAGAGAGAGCTGGTGGAGTTGTTCGAGACGGCGAAGAAAGCAGCCGACGCGGCGGCGACGGCTGAAGGAGGCGCGGAGGAAACCCGCTGCCTTGATGCGTTAGGGCAGCTCAAGAGTTTTCCCGTCACTTATCAACTCCTTGTCTCCACCCAGGTCTTCTACTTCGCACCAATTCTTGTTTAATTTGTGTTTGAATCGGAATTTGGATCTGCATCCATTTTTTCTGAGACAAAATTTAAAATTTTGGAAAATTTGGTTGTTTTAGTGTTAGGTACAAGAGGGAAGCTACATATACGTGTGTGTGTGTGTGTGTATTTTTTTTTTTTTTTTTTTTTAAATTTTTGGAGAAAGATCTTTACTTGTTACTTGTTAGTTCGAGTTTATCCTTGTTTTTTCAATCAATTTGTAGACTGCATTCTTAACTACTATACGATTAAGATGATAACTTTTGCCCGGTAGGGAAAAAAGGAGGCAAATTTTAATTTTTCCTCCTTGGAGAGGGTTCTGAATGGTATCTTAGGGCCAAAATTCACATTCACGGTAAATAGTTTTTGAATTTGTTCCCTTCAATATAGATTCTAAATGGGGTAAATGGTTGTTATTTAGGCATTTTTGTTAGCATACTCGGATAATGTTTTATAAGGACTGACCGAGTTGGACAAATTTTGAATCTTGGATAATTACATAATTGTGCTTTTCAAATTTTAATTGTGTTTCTTTCCCAACTCTTTTGGGTGGTATTTAGATTTTCAGGGCTTTGCGGTTCTTTTGTTTAACTCTCTGCTATGTAGAATGTGAATTTGATAATTCGATTTTGATCTTTCAGGTGGGGAAGCGTCTACGGCCTCTCACAAAGCATCCTAGGAAGAAAATACAGTCTTTCGCGAGTAGCCTGATTGATATATGGAAAGACATTGTTATCAAGGAGACGAGCAAAGATATCAAAAATGGAAAAGTGGAAACCAAAGCTTCTGTTAGAGTTGAGTCTCCGAGAACCGAGAGTCCCAGGCCAGAGAAGATTCAGAAAACATCTACTGGCAAGGTTGAGAAAAGTTCCAAGGCCGAGGCTGTTAAGGTTGAGAAACTCGAGCGCATTGCAGTGGAGAGAAAGGTTCAAGTTGAGAAATCTTCTTCGGCGGGGAATGTTAAGGTTGAAAAAGTAACCAAAGAAGTGAAGAGACCGGTTTCTGGTGCTTCTTCAACTCCAAAGCTGACATCTATGATCAAATCCAATGATGCCGCGCGAGACAAAGTACGGGAAATTCTCCACGAGGCTTTGTCCAAGGTTTCCGGCGAGGCTGATGAAGATATCATGGACGAAGTTAATGCCTGTGATCCCATTCGAGTTGCCGTGACAGTGGAATCAGTGCTGTTTGAGAATTGGGGCAGTTCTGCCGGGTCACAAAAGGCGAAATACAGGTCTTTGATGTTCAATCTCAAGGATCAAAAGAACCCAGATTTCCGCAGAAAAGTCCTGCTTGGACACGTCGAGGCAGAGCGGCTCGTGAACATGAGCACGGCTGAAATGGCAAGCAACGAGAGGCGGCAAGAGAACAAGAAGATAGAAGAGAAAGCGCTGTTCGAGTGCGAGCGTGGAGGTCCAAGACAGGCCACGACCGATCAATTCAAGTGCGGCCGATGTGGGCAGCGGAAGACGACGTACTACCAAATGCAGACGCGGAGTGCCGATGAACCCATGACGACATATGTAACGTGTGTAAACTGCAATAACCGTTGGAAGTTCTGTTAGCCCTTTTAGGGTGTTTCAGTCCATTGTTGTCAATTGATTTATCTCGAGATAAACATTTAGCAGTGCTTCCAGTTTAGTTGTTATGCCTGTCCCAATGTGACGTTCGCGGAGAAATGTCACGTAGATTTTTTTCTAGCATGTTTTTCTTAGGATCCATTTATTCGCTCTAATTGTTTTTTTTTTTAAATAGAACCTCATGTTTACGTGGTCCCTAATTTCTGTATGAACGCTATTTACTAGTTGAATGCCTCTCTCAACATGAGTTTTTCCAGGTATGTTTCATTTTTACCACATTTTTCTTGGTAGAAAACTCTTTGATCCGAGTCGTTTATGTTATGATGTCATATTAGACGGAATGAATAGATGACGAGAGTGTTAAAAATAAAGTTACGATATTGAATAACTAAACTTTCTTGCATAGGATCAAATTCACCTTTTATTAATTGTGATATTTAATATTATTATTATTTTAAAATACTTTTTAATATAGGTTTTCGTAGGTGAGATTTATCTTTTATTAATTGTGATATTTAATATTATTTATACTTCAAAATGTTTTTGAAGTCTTTAAAAAGACGATATCGATCTGGATGATCCCGTGTTTTTGTCACTACTATTTATCATTATAATGATTATTATTATTTTCTGGTGTTGCATGTTTCGTCATGTGAAAAAAAGGTGTGAAAAATAGAATAAAATCTACATGGAAACGTGAACCGGTGAAACTCGTCTTGCAGAAACTCATTTTCTTTGCTCTGTTTTCATTGACAAAAACATGAAAGTGACCATGTGAAAAGCACTACAGACATTTTTCAAAAACACTATAGTTACAAACAAATTTGACATCATATAACAAAACTATGGTCAAGATTCATGGTGATTAGTAGTAGTAGTACTAGAACGTTCCTTGAGAGCCTGGAAAACTCTGGCACTCCGATCGAAGATCTGAGCCCTTCGGTTGTAGTCATTAGGCTCTCTCCCTTGGTCATCTCCCATGATCGCCTCCCGCTCCAAGCACTCTAGAATCTCCACCATTCCCCGGCGTTCGCCGCACTTCTCGCTCAGCCTCCCCGCCTTCATCCACTCCTTCGCCTCGTCCTCGATCTCTCTCTCCACCGGTCCCGTCCCCAAATTCGCGCATTCAACCGCCATTCCCCATCCGCCGCGGCGGGGGTAGGCAACGCCTCTCTGGCTCCACCACGGCCTTGCTCTCGGTGTCGCCGATACCGCAATCGTCGAATCCCGGCAGCGGGGAAGAGTTTGGCGCCGAGATGAAGAAGGTTGAGAGGCTGAGGAGCATAGGTTTTGACAAAGAGAAACTTTCATGGCCATTGTGGATGAAAAGACGTTTCGTGAATCGTTGGTGTTTGAGAGATACATATATATAGAGGCTTTCGAGGATGAGAGTTGAGACCAACGAGGCAAGTACACGTGGCGACATCTCGTCTCACTGGGCCACACGTGCCTGTGGGAAAGGACACGTGTGGTGGTATGGATTTTAGAGGATATGGAGATGACGGGCGCCAGCTTCTAGGCGTGAGGGACACGTCCTTAGTCATTTTCTTTAATTTTCATTTTCCTTTTCGTCTAGATAATGGTTAAGGGAATTTTCCATCAAATTAAATAAAGAAAAAATAAAATTAAAAAAAAAAAAAAAGAAAAGAAATGTTAGAGAAAGTGTCTGTCGGGTCCGAATCTGAAAGAGAGAGAGGTTTGGTGCTTGTTGGTAGTTACAACTTACAAGAAAAGTGCAAAGCAACTTCAAGAGCTCTTTATTTATTTATTTATTTATTTTAAATTTTGGTGGCGTAAAGTGGGGTCCATCTGATTGGATTACGTTTTCAGCTGTCCATAATCTTGTTGTCCAAACTTGACAAGTTGGGAGTGTTTGAAGTTTGTATCATGGGAGAGGATGAGAGGATGGAAATGGAGGCTGCCCTTGAAAATTCCATGGGTAAAGTGGTCCAAAGCCCGAGTCTTTTTTGCGTGTTAAACTACCCTGTTTTGAAAAACTAAAACCTTCCACGAAAGAAGGTCTATCATATATATTCTCTTATTTTCGAAGGTCATGATTTTGGTTGCGTTTTATGACATCAGATTGTCTTGAATTTCAAAATTAAGATTCAAAATGGTATTTTCGGCCTATTTTATGACCTCCGGAACATTCAACAATGTTCGGACAAAATCAGGAGTATCAAACCAACTACCTCGGGGTCAAATCATATAAGATAGGACCGAGTGGAACTAGAATTTATAAGGACGCAAGTTAAATCTCACATTAGATATAACTGTAAAATAAAAGAAAATTGAGTTGTATTCTAGAAACTTATGAAAAGACAGAGAGAGTATGTACATACAAGTATAAAAGAAAAATGAGTAGTATTCCAGAGAGAGAGAGAGAGAGAGAGAGAGAGTACATATTGATTTCCATCAGCTCCTATTCTGAATTGCTACCTACCTAAATTTTCTCTTTAATTGTTGTTGGGAATTTTGGATACTCTAGTAATTTGGATACAGATTTGTGAAATAATAACTAGGATAAGAATGATATATACAGGAATGAAATGGATGGAAACATGTAAGAATATTAAAAATAAAAAATAAAAATAAAGGTTACGAAACTTGCAAAGATTGTGAAGAACAATGTCATCTTTTAGAAACAACTATAACTGCCGCCTGGCTTGTTAGAAGATTTTGCCTTTACTGAGTTATGACGAAGCAGATGTGCGGCTGTTGAGTCTTCTCTCAGCTGCTATAGCTGCAGCCATTGAAGGTGGCAAATGTCTTAGACTTTCGGCAGCCAGCTTCTCATCAGTTTCTGGTATGGTCGACGGCGCTGTTGCGAATAGGGATTCAATGTCTTTTAGCGTCAAAAAGGGTTGATCTTGGTTCTTCGTGTTCCCGCTAATGAATGCAGTGGTACTCCTGCTTCTGTTGAGTTTATAGATGCTCTCTTCAACGGTGTCTTTCACCTAATAATACCAAACAAAAAACAATTCGGCAGTTCAAGTATGTTGACAGGAAACCGTGTTGTCTGATTTAAATTTGTTCCCGATAATTAGGTAACTGACGATTTGCCGTCCGTACACATGGAGAGAACGAAGCAAAATGGATCGAAAAATGCTTTGAAAAGTGTACACTTACGATGAATCGATGAACAAGTGTCCTGTTTTCCTGCCCAATTCGGTGGACGCGGCTGATCGCTTGTGCTTCGGCTGCTGGGTTGAGAAGCGGCTCTACCAGGATGACATGTTGTGCTTCTAAAAGATTGAGACCGTTCGCTCCATGTTGAATTAAGAGCAACAACACTTGAACAGATTGTTCCTCTGGTTGCTCTCCACGTTTCTTGTATTTTACTTTCATGCTGCTTTTTTGGCCTCTAAATTCACTGATGGCCACATGTGATTTCCTGCACGTTCAAATGAGAACCAAATCTTGAGAATATTTGAATATACACGAGAACAAAAACGACATTACGATTCGAAGTCAATGCAACTGTTTGGCCAGCTACAATCAACATATCGTGCATATGTAGCAGACTAATTCAGATTGAGAGATCTGTGGAAATTATCTTTACCTGCCTCCCTTCATTCGAACATAGGTGATGTCATTAGTGCTAAAGGCATGTTCCAACACATCAAGGACATCATTCCAACTCGAGAAAACAAGAACTTTCGATTTCAAGTCTTTGGACTTGATCCATAATATTCTTCTTGTCACTGCTTCAATCTTCGAAACAGCCCACAGAAAGTGACCATCAAACAAAAGAAAGAAAAAAGAAGTAGAAGGTGGAATTATGTAGATGCAGTTTCATAAGGTTGGCACTTAAGAAATATACCTTAGTTCCATATGAACCCTGAACCACGATAGATGAGCCCCAATTTTCAGGACCATCAGTTGCGTGCAGCAGAGAAGAATCACAAGATTCACTTTGTCTATCATCAACATAGGCAATATTTCCGACATCGGTATGCTGTCGACATGTAGGGCACTTTACCCACTTATGCTGAATCTTGTTGTCCCGAAGTATTTTCTGCTCGGTCATCGCAAATAAACCTGGCAGATCAAAATAAGAACTCACATTCAATTTTACAATGTCTTGTGGAGTCACGGAAATGAAGATAGAAGCTCAATTTTTTAATCTACTTTGTACTTCTTGCATTTATGGAGTTAAACTTGTTTCTTGTTTATTTTTCAAACTGTCTCTTGTAAAATGATGACTCGTAATGCCAAGTGCCTACTATGTTTCTAGGAACGAGTCAAGTGACGGAGGGGTTACTAGAAGTTACATTTACAGCACGTAACATGGCCACATTGAAAAACCATCTTTCTATTGCTCAACGTTTCTTGACAAACCGGACAGGATTCGTCATCTGCTTTAGGTACAGATTCGCTTTTTTGTGCGGTGTTTGCTGACGTATTAGTAGCTGCCGCCACTGCCTCCTCAGTCAACGAAGAGCTATTCGGACTTTCCAATGGCAATTTCTGTTTAGCTTGCACCAAAACCTGAAATAATTCGAAGACGGTTAATATTAGTAGCAGAAGAAATAGTAAATTTTGTCAAAACCAAAAAAAAAAATGCCTGAGCTCTATTTTACATTTTTACTACCAGACAATCAATATCAAAGTAGCATTTCTAGATCGAAGCTAAAATACAGAACTCAGTGTCCGTACCTTTAAATAGCGAAGTTTCCCTTTGATACATGCCAACAAGTTCAAAGCCACGAACTTGTCGCTAGTGTACTGGACACTAGCTGATGGTAATTCCTCTTTAGATAAAGCATTCAAAGATGTTTCATCTTCATGAACTTGCAATTGCAGCCGCGTAGTTGCCATCTTGATCTCATCATGAGCTTGCAGAACTTGAGCTTGAGCTATTGCTAAAGCCCTTGCATGAGCATACTCCTTTCTCATCCCCTTAAAGAAGTAAAATAATAATAAAAAAGGATTTAAGACGGATCGGATGCAATAACATGGCTTAAAGCATCTGAATTATCTATATAGATAGCTATCATTCCAACAAAGCGATAACATGTTTAAACGTCACGAAGTTTTAGTTTCTCAAATCATTCAACCGGATGGCAGTTGTCATCACAACTAAGTAATTCCCACCAACAAAATAGGATTGGTAATGCCATACCTCAAGAATGTGCAGGTGCTTGGTAGCTGCTGATAAACCCTCCCTTCCTAAGTGAGCCTTGCAATGGCTCTTTATAACTCCAAGAACCAGCTCCAATTCAGATGGAGATTTTGAAACCTACAAATCCAATAACAGGGAAGACGAGTGAAGATTACCGATTCCGTTTTTATCATATTAGAGATGAACAAAAACTAGTATTTGACGTTTAAAATATATATAGAGAGAGAGAGTAGTTTTGGACAGGGTTACTGACCACCACTTTTTCTCGAACATCTCTTTTTTTCGATTCTTCATTTCCATTGGCAGATGATTTTGATGTTTTTTTAGACTGTGATAAGTTCCAATAGAATCGATTAAGAGCAGAATTTTTCTTCTGCAAATCTACAGCCTCTTCAGCAGATGTAATTATCCCTCCGTATGGTTTATTGAGACGAAAAAGTCTTGCTTCATAATGCTGGTGAAGGATCAAATTGTTGAATCATATGGAAGATTAACAAACAGATAAACTGAACGAGTAAAAGAATCAAGGTTAAAAGATATTTGGTAGCAAACCTTAAACAATTCGTCTAGTTCACACATAACACATGAAGGACCATCACCATTGACCTGACAGTTTTGACAGTATCGCACACGTTCAATATCCTCCTCCCTCGGCTTCTCCATCGTCTGATCAATTTCCAAAAGCTGATCAAGTAAGACTGTCCTAGAGGCTTCCAGTAAGTCCAAACCACTCTGGATATGATACTTTAGACCACTTACGGATCGGAAACTAGATCAAAATCATTAAAGGTTAATCATTGTCCAAGGGATATCATCTATGCTTTAGAAAGGAGGACTTCTCATTTCGAAATTGTAATTTTTTAGGAAAATTTCGAATTGTGACTCATGGTCCATAAAATGGAGCTTGCAGCCCAAAATAAATGCTATTAAGCAGTACTCAGTAGAAAAATTAATGTGCATTACTTATGCAATTATCACTTACCCAGTGGGAATCCTCGACGACCTTGAATTATTAAGATTTCCTGTTATGGCTTCTTCAATCTTTCTAATTAACTCACTTGAGAAATCTTTGTTCTGCTCGGCATTAAGAAGGGCTTCCATCCACCACGCCATGTGTTGTTTTTTTCTTTCATTAATTGCAGAACAAACCTTATTGAAATAGCAAAAAAACATTAGCGGAGGAGAAAAAAAAAAAAAAAAAGGAAGAAAGAAGAGAGAGAGAGATACAAAATGACCTTTTCAAAATAGCCGTCTTCTAAAGGAAACACACAATATAGCTGGAAAACATATTTGCATGCCACAAAATGCGAGATAAAAATGAGTATATACCTGCATATATGATTTTCTAAAATCCTCTTGAGCAGAGAAAAGCCTTGAACTAAATGCAGATAAGAACTTCTGTTTCATATTCTCGCAGGCTGAACTCAAAGATTCATCTCCAACAGAACTGCATAATGTCTGGGGCACATCATCACACTCATGGTTAATCTTTAGGATATTTTCTTCAATATCAGAAGTATTATCTTGCGGGTTTCCAGTATCAGTGGTGAATTTTCCTTTCCTACTCACTTTCCGCCTCTTAAAAACACGTTGCTCACACTTTTCAATGCCATGTTTCTTGGACACCTCTTTGCCAGGACTTCCAGTTAAGTGTTGCCCGTTTAAGGGGCATTCTCCCACGGTGTTTGCTCCCACTGGGAGAATTTCAGCAAGATTATGAAGAATATGGATATTCATCAAAGGGTCCAAGCGAAAATCGTCTGAGTGCTCTTCAGCTAAAGCCAACGCCTCCTTGTATAGTGATACGGCTTCAGTAGATTTTTCCTCAATCATAGCTATCCCTGCAAGCCCATTCAAGGCAAGAACTAACCTCCTAAGAGCTTCCTCCCCTTCTATTTTGGTCTTATTTATGAGAACCTACAAAACGGGGATCCTTTAATGAAATTTATTTTTAAAAATAAAATAAAACAAAACAAAATAAAATAAAACGAGCTAGAAATGTTGTGAAATGAAATAAAGTACTTCAAAATATGTAAACTACCATTAATATTTCCTCCATAGTCATTGGGGACTGTTGCAGAGACCGCAGCCCAGAGCTTCCTACTTGAGGATGGCAGCAAGCTTGACGAAGCTTCAGAAGCGTGTTAAGAAGCTTTCCAGCCTCCGCATGGGTAATGAAAGGATCAGATGAAGCATCAGATGCTGCAGAACATAGGGAAAGTGAACGTGAAAGTTATTTTAAATCCTCAGAATTGCCTCTCCTGCTCTTATAATTAGAAGCAAACCCTTGAAGGACATTACGAAACACCAGTTGTAAAGTGTAAACAACCTGAGACTTTTCTTTTGAGGATGTCATCTTTCAAACTTTCAATAACTTCACGTGCAAAACTTGCACAAGTCTCGTGTTGCCTCTGGTAAAAGTGCTCTTCAACTGGTGAGAAAGTGAGCCAAGAGGTGCATTCCTCCTGAGCAGGAAGCTGCAACTCGTCAGCAACATGCACTTTCGATGAACGCCACATTATTTGTTTGAAAAACTTGTGTGTAAACTCCATAGCCCCGGTGTCTCTCCTCTGCAAAAGTTAATTGTAAGCTTTAAAAGGACTAACGTGATGTGCAAAACTTGGAGCTCAACGAGGACCAAAGAGAATAGCTGAAAGCCCGGCATCACGAGAAAGCTCAAAACAGAAAATGCAAGAAATAATGATATACAAAAGGAGGCGATGCATTGGCCGTGTGTTTTGGGTAAGAACCATCCAATGGATTTCCAATGCACAAATGAAGCCTGATATAGCCTCCTTTTAACTCGCGTTTTTTGTTTAAGGAATATTAACTAGGTAAAATGCAGTTTACCAAATTCCATAAAGAGGCCCAACGAAAAAACCACAGAAAGGTTTTAAATATATCCCATTACAAGTAAAATTCCCAAAATTGCTCAATTTAAAAAATATTATCAACAATTTCCAACTAATTAATAGTCATACTTAGAAATAACAGAACCCTGAAAATGTCATCATTCTCCTACCTCGTATGGATCTCGCATAACTTCAACCCACCATCTCGAAACATCAAAAGGGCTTGCTTTAAGAAATCGAAGAAGGCCATATAGGTCATCAAGTTTGCGTTGTATGGGAGTTCCTGTTATGCACCAGCGATACTTAGCATGCAGACGTAAAGCCATTTCCGTGGCAGCAGTAGCATTACCCTCCACCATTTGAGCCTCGTCCAAACAAACCCTCCACCAGAATATTCTAGTCAAATAAGTTGGAATAACAGGGTACCTGCAAAAGAAATTGGCTGTGTCAATAAAACTCCATAATCCATATATCTTAATATCTTATGAAACCAAAATAAAAGAATTAGAATATCAAATATCAGTTACTAAATTACAAAATTTGAATTTTTGTAGTTTGTTTATAATACTAAAGCGAATACATAAATCAACGACAAGTAGTTCTCAATGGCCGAAAAGAAACACACACACACACAAATAAAATTGCATCCATAAATCTCTGCATCTAGATCAATGCGATGAATGTTTCAATAAAAAAAATCTAACAACAAAAGGCAAACTTTTCACAACTCAGAAAAATATTGTATAACCTAAAATTAACTGTTTATAGCAAAATGTTCCAAACCATGCTGTCTGAACTCAGAAAAATATTGTATAAACTAAAATTTACTGTTTATAGCTAAATGTTCCAAACTATGCTGTCTGATTCCATTATAGAACATCCTCAGGTTTCTTCAAGCTTTAACCGACAGGTAAAAAATAAGTGAAAAAATAGTTTCTCATGCTTTAAAGCCAATTTTGAGCAACGACCAAAAAAGACAAGACATCACAAGTTCTAAGAGAACCTCTTTTGGAATCTCATGAGTCGTCGATCCCCTTCATGTCTATCTGAATCATGCGATAGATCCTCCTTAAGTACATCATAGGTTGTTAGCACAACGTCAGCACTAACGAGTTCTCTTATGTCAATTACAGATTCATTTGATAGAGATGTGTCCCTCACTCCCTCATAGACGTACGTTTTTAAGGAACCTGGATGTGTATGGCTGAGGTAACACAGATAATAACAGTCTAGTCAGTTTGGTAGCACTTGCATTAGGAAAAATATATAGTAGTAAGAAAATTTCTAAACCATTCCGAGGATACAATTCCGTCTAAATTGAGTTGGTATTGACAAAATCACTTGTCCATTAAAAGAACCATAATCATGCAATTGATAAACAAGGCATATAGAACAAGAGGGTTGCAATTTTTATCCCAGAAATAGAGATTACTAAGCAACACGTTTGTTCTGAACCATAATGCTTAACTTAATGAATAGGATAGCATAAGCAGAAAATATACCGTATGATTTCAGCATGCCACTGGGGCAATATAGGAGCTGGACAGACTATAAGAGTGGCACCAGTAGCTATAGGAGAGTCAGTAGCTTGCATGAGTTCTGAGCACAGCTGGCAAATATATTCCCCATCTCTTTCAACTATGGTGGTTGCGTTCTGCTTTCTACTTTGGTTTTGCATCCTCGATTTTACAGTTTTTCCTTTCGATGAATAACCAACACAATCTGCATGTTGCCATGCATCACACTTGTCACACTGCACCCAAAGGCCTTTATATCTGCGGTTTTCACTCACAGCTCCACAAACACACTCAACGCGCTCCCTTTTCAATCTTCTAAGACACCTGGTAGCTTGCGTTTCAGTACCAGGAAAGAGGCTGTCTTCAGATGCTGCCTTGCGATGGGCAAAGATACAAGCAAGCAGTTCCACAGTTTTCCCCAAGCCCATCTCGTCTACAATAGTCAGAAATAGAGATGGTAAAAAAAATTTCAACATAAAACAACATTTTCCGACTCCCAACTTCATTATCATATGTTCTCATTTTACAAGAGCCATAAAACCATGGCAACTAATAACACTATATATATATATATATATATATATTTAAGAACCTCAAATCCGATCCACTTAAAAAGTGAAAAAAAAAAAAAAAAAAAATTCCACCAAGATATTTACAACATGAAAACCTGCCAGAGATAGTAGAGCGGTGGGATTACCAGCAAGAATACCACCAAAAATGTTTGCTGAAGGATGCTCTAGGTGCAAGGACACATTTCCGCTGAAGATGATACATCAACACATTAGACGTATGTATGAGCGGAGAGGGCTCGCTGTAGAATACAACTATCGTATACAACAAAACATTTTACTTTTGTTCCCCTCAACAACCATGCCCCAATGATAAATTCATACCTGAAAGGATTGTAAAACATTTTTGAATCAGTACCCAGAAATTCCACAGACAGACATAATGGCGAAAACCAACTTTCTCCACTTCTGGGCATGCTTTCTACGCCTTCTTTCTCACGTTGCACCATCCAGTAAGCAGCCCGGCGCTGATAAGGTCTCAACTCAGGAAGCAAACCAGGCAAGTCTTCTTCAAGCATTGCATCTGTTCTATACAGAAGATACACACAGGGATTTCACTCCAGGATTGAAAAAATAAAATATATAATTAAAATTCTGGATTTAAACAATGAACCGTACTGCTGCATAAATGAAAACATCCTGACCACTCACTTTGATGGTTTAATGGCCTCATAAAACCCGGCAACATCTAACCTCCCACTTTTCCTTCGGCCAGAACAATTACCATCCGCCACCTCCGTATGCAAATCCGCATCAGTTTCTACTGATGCACTAACTCCATACCGAGCCTCTGAAGTCATTACCTCCGGTCTCAACCACACCATGACATTCATCATACTCTTCTTCCACAGCTGCCTAGTATTCTCCAGAATCGACTCGCAAGCATCAAAGGCGCTCCTAAGCATCTCCACCCTAATCCTGAGGGACGTCAATAATACGTCCTTCGAGAGTCCAACCTCCATAACCGGCCTCAATGTCATAAACTTCAAACTTGCCAAATGCACAAGGCTAGAAATACCTTCATCCGGGCCATCAAAGCCACCCGAAAAAATCACCGACTCCACGCCCTCCTCTGCAGAGGGCTTCTCAACAAACTCCATAATTACATCTGATGAAGGTAAAACAGGCCAATGCCCTAACTTAATTCTATCAATATACTCACTCACATTGCACAACCTATACCTAAACAAATATTTATCATCTCCATAAAAATTCGGATTCAATTCAAGTCCAGAAAATCCTTCTCCGAACTTCAAATCCATTAAAACAACCTCGGAAACATCAAAATGGTGGTCCGAAATCCAACCAGAACGATCAACTTCCACGAAATAAGGCTGTTCAATCTCATCAAACTCATTCTTTTGTGCTTCTTCAGGGTTCAAAGATCTTTGATTTTCCAATTCCGCTTGCTCAGCGGAATCATTACCACCGGAAATTATCCCACCGGACCGGTGAGGCCTGCTCTGCTTCCTCCTACCCATTAATTACTAAAAAAGAAAAGAATATAAATTAAATACTCGAATTATATTCAAAAAACCACGAAAAAACAAATTCTAACATGGAATTCACATTCTATAAGTGAAAAAATAAAAATAAAAATAAAATTAAAATTAATATCCGGGTTCGTTTTGCTTGCAAGAATTGGACGATAAAAATGCATCCTTTAAACAGAAAAGGAAAACAAAATAAAAACAAAGCAAAAAAGCTAAGTTTTTTTTTTTTTTTTTTTTCTATTGGAACCTGAGAATTAAGTAGCGGCCATGGGAGACTCTGGAGGGGGAGGAATGGAGAGAGTGAAGGACACGCTCGAGAGAGTGAATATTGGCGCGTTTGTAGAAGTACTAGAGTTGAGTTTGAAGATTCGAGGCTAAACCGACATAGAGAGAGGCAATTGGTTTGGTTCAGTTCCCGTTGGGAAATCAAGACCAGTCAGAAACAACTGACGAAGAAGAAGAAGAAGACGGCGGTTTAGCGCAAGCTTTTTTGTTGTCGTTTCTGCGAATTTATGTGAACCTATTCGTCCGTTTTCTTCTTAAGTCACAGTGCTTGCCAATGTATAAATCACCAGGTTAAGATTTTTTTCTTTCCTTCAGTTTTCTGTTTAATATTTAAGTTTAAACTTTAAATAAATTATATTTTTTTTCATTTTAATTTTAATTTTAATTTTTTTAAATTAATAAAATTTATAACTAATTTTTAAAAATTTAATCAATTTTAATTTAAAATTTTTATCTCCGTAACAAACGGAGGCTTAATTTTTTTCGATGATTGGATTTGTTCTGTTAAGAATAACGAGCTAACTTACAGTGATTACAAGACATAATCTAGAAGCAATACTATATTTTTTTTGTTGAAAATTTATTATTACTATTATTATTATTAGTTATTTGCATTAAAGGAAAACGATATATTTTTTGTTGCAGAAAACGAGAGGTCGCTTTAGGGGGAAAAAATTTTATTTTTCTCATATTGAATGAACACGCGCGACAAATTTGTTGTTGTTATTTGAAGTGAACGAATCCGTCGTTCACTTCTTTTGCCTTTCATGGGAAAAACGACATTTGAACATAACCACATCCAATTTTCAATCGGCGGAGACAACGTTCCCGAAAAAGATAAAGGATATTTTGTAGTGCAGGAGAAAACGACATGTCATTATAAAAAATAAAAATAATAATAAAAAAAAAAAAAAAGAGGAGAAGAAGAAAAAACTTGCCCCTGAATATAATATCCGCAAGTATAGACGAGATGTCGTTTTCACGTGGAAAGAGAGATAACAAAAGATCTGTCTTTAATACAAGAGAACAACACGTCTCGCCTCATGGAAGAAATACGACATCAATTTCAACAAAGAAACTTATGCTCCTTTTTAACTAAAACTAAGGTCCCGTTTGGTCTGTTAACTCGTTTCAAATTAAAATGTACCTTTTCATCTCAGTTTTTATCTATTTCTGAAAAAGTTTTTTGTCTTTTCTAAAAAAGTTTTTTGTCTTTTTAGAAAAATCAATAAAAATTACTATTAAAACTTAAAATTTTCAATTCAAACTCATTCACCAAATGGACCCAACTATACTGTATTTTTTTATTTCAAATTTTTATCTTTTTCTAAAAATTTAATAAAATTTATAATTAATTTTTAAAAAGTCAACAAACTCCAACTTAAAAATTTCATCTCAAACAAATTTACCAAACGGAGGCTTAATTTTTAGTTAGTGAAAATAATTGTTTTGGATTCATTTCATATTTGTCCCTCAATTTTTAAATTCAGTTTTAATTCTAAATTTTAAAATATTCAAACATTCAAACATGAGCTATTATTTTATCACATAAGAATCTGCCCCATTTCAATTTTAATTAACTTTTAAAAAGAAATAACTATAAGGGATCTATAATTAAATAAGTTTTTTTTTTTAGTTTTTTAATAAATAGTCGAAATTTTAAAATTAGTTAAAATGTCTTCTTTTTAATTGTTAATCAATTTTCTTAAATATTTAATCTGTGATTCACTAAATAATAGTCAATTAGTGATTGATTTATGGTCAATGACTGATTAATCATAATATAAATCATCAAATTTTATAGTCAATCACTGATTAATCATTAATCAATAATTAATTGACCAAATCTGAAAAATGACAAACTGTCATTTTCCTAAATAAAAAAAATTTGGGTCACATATTAGATTAGGTGATTAAAAAAATGCCACTAATCCTAATTTTCATAACGATAATAGGAGAAATTATAGTTCAATCCTTAGTTTTGAGAGGTTTTAAAATTCAAAAATTAAAACAAGATCAAACTGAAATGAAGTAATACGATGAAAAATAAGATCAGACTTATAATAGGGGGATAAAAAATGAGAAATTAGGGATATGATAAAAATGAAATTAACCCATTTTATATTTGGGGAATTCTATAATGATATAAGGTTTTTCTACCTCACTAATGGGGTAAGAATTTTTTACCGTAGATTGGTTTTTGATGGTTCACATCAAAACTATGCATCAAATAAGTATAAGACTTACCTCACATAATTAATCATTATTTTTTATTGGGTTAATTGTTAGATTGATCCTTGAACTTTTAAATGAGTAAGAGTTTGATCCATAATCTTTATTTATTTGGTAAAAATACCTATGAATTTTTAAGTATGTGAGATTTTGGTCCATAATCTATTTTTTGTTGTTAAAATAACTCTAAACTCTTACAAAATGTATGTTTTGGTCCTCATGTTAAATTTTGGACTAAAGTAAGAGTATGACGATCATGTGACACTGATGTAAGAGGTTACCTCAGCTAGCAGAATACGACGATAGATATTTATTTTTGAACAAAAGTATTCTGTTATCCTAAAAATAAATAAACTCAAAACAATATCTAACAAAAACTATATTTATAAATAAAAAAAAAAACTCACAAATCTTTAAAAACTAAGAAAAAAAATTATAAATAGAGGAATAAAAATGTTGTTTATTGTGAAATGACAAATCAGTTTAAAATAAAATATAATAAATAAAAACGATCTTTTATTTATCTATTTATGAAAATTTATTTTTCTAATTCCTTATGATTTGGGTTTTTTTTTATTCACTAAAAATTATTTTTTGTTAGGGATTTTTTAAACTTATTGAATTTTTAGGGTAATATAGTATTTTTGTTCAAAAAATGAAGTCCTTAGTCATTTTGTACGAGCTGAGATGACCTCCTCCATCAATGTCACTCTACCGTCATACACAACCCTCCTTTAAAAAATTAATGGAATGGCCAAAATACACATTTTTTTAAAGTTATGGGATATTTTGACCAAAAAAAAAAAAAAAAGATTAGGAATCAAACTCGCACTAATTTAAGAGCTTAGGGGTATTTTTACCAAAAATAAAAAATAAAGTTTAATAACCAAACCCTCACATATCGAAAAATTTGGAGACCAATCTAATAATTTATATTTTTTTAATAACTTATAAATTGTTTCAAAAACATTAAGTTGCGTTTGATTTGGAGTAAATTGATTTTTTAAAAATTAATTATAAATTTTATTGACTTTTCATAAAAAGATTAAAATTGAAGTAAAAAAAATACAATTTAATTAAAGTTAACCTTATACGACAAACAATGATTAAGCTTGCATTTGATTCATATAAAATTTTTAAATTGTAATTAGTTGACTTTTTAAAAATTAATTATAATTTTTATTGATTTTTTAAAAAATAAAATAAAATCTGATATGAAAAATACGACTTAATTGGAATTGAGTTATAAAAAAAAAAAAAAAATCCCCAACCATCGGAGAAGAGAGAGGCAAACCGGCTGCCCCGCCCCTGCCACCTACCACCCCCTCCACCACCTTGCCCTCCCAAACTCGCCGACGAAGTTGCGATGAAGGCCGCGAGGGAATCGGATGGATCTGGGTTTTATGTGATCCACGGCGAACGAGACGACGGAGGTTGGCGATGTGGACGGTGAGACCCACAACCACGCCGATAGCCTGAACGCCGACCCGGATCATCTCGCCCTCGTGAGGACCCGATTGCGCCTCGTGCTGCAGCTCCAATTGCGAGTGAGACCTAGTGTGACGGCGAATCTCACGGACTTCCGATTCGCCCTCCACCGTGGGTCACGACGTAGGTGGCCTCTTAGGTCCCTTCTCGAATTGTCGAGGACACCGATTGGTAAAACGTCGAGCCCGCCGGTGCTTACGCTCTCTGTTTTTTTTTTTTTTTTTGAAAATAATTATTTGTAATTTTAAATTAAAAAGTGGTGCAATCAAATGTAGTTGTTTCTATTTTTGTTTTCATAAGATGGTGATTCGAGACCGTCCACCTTTGATGGTGTGGTTTAATTTGAATCCTACAGGTGGGAGAAAAAGTACGTCCCCTACGGTAAAAGTCCTCTTTATAGTTTTCTTGGCCGCTACGTCCGTTAAAATGGTGGCGCTAGAATTGAACTGCTCTGCTACGTGGCGTCATCTCTTTCACTTAAAGCTCAGTTCCGTCAAAAAAAAAAAAAAAAAAAAAACTGATATTTCTTCGCCCACGAAAACAAAACCCCCGCCGTGACAGACAAAGAAACCATACAAGTCACAGCGGAGAGACTACTTTCTGCGATTTTCCGAAGAAAACGTCGTCGTCGGAGCTGACGATACGACGATTCCATAAACACCCATCTCAGAAATGGCGGCGGTTTCGGCAGTGAGAGGCGGTCGTTGGCCGGTGTTCCAACATCCTCGCCGTCGCCGACAAATGGTTGCGAGCATATCACCAGCCTCGTCATCATCGCCGATGGGCAGTTGGGGTTCGTTAAGATTAAGGAAGCGGCTCAGTTTTCGCACTAACTCAAAGGGTTTCTCTCTCTTCGCTCGCTACTCCCAAACTCAGGATGTTTTCTCCTCTCGCCTTCAAGGTTCTTTCTTTCTTCTGAAATATGTGTTCTAGATTCTGGGTTTTTTTTTTTTTTTTCTCAGTTTAATATTTATTCTTTTTCAATTTGGATTGCTTTTTCTTGTTAATTTTTATCTTCTCTCGGTGGGAAAAATTTCTTATTTTTCCAATTTTAAGTGTGATTGTTTGCTACTTTTATATTTGTGTTGGAATTTCTCTTTACTGGTCTGTATTCTGGTCTAAATTTAAGCTCTTTTTTTTTTTTTTTTTTTTTTTTTTTTTTTTTTTTTTTTTTTTTTACTTTTCAGATAGAATAGAGAACCTGCCTAAACTGGTTGAAGATATTGTCCAGACATCAATAAACACAGGTCCACGAGGTGCTCTGAGGATGGCACAAGGAATTCAAGCGGTTATCGGAGTTGGCGGGGAGTGGCTTTCAGAGTTGTCCAAGGTAACATGAATTTTGATCTAATGTGATAGTTCCACGACACAATATTTGTTTTTTGTTATCAGGAAATTAATCACTCTTTAGGAACGTTTATTTATCTGAAAATGGTTGTAAAAATTTGTTATGAAGTAATGTTAGTTTTACCAATCCATCCAAAAGCTCAAGCCACGCAATGATTATATAGGGGTTAGATAGTACAATTGTCATCTCAAAAGCTTAAGCTGTTTACAGGTGGTCCAATCAAAGTTTTATATTTCAACAAGTAAAAACAAGTGCACACAAAAAATTCTACGTGGGAGTTACGTTCACTTTCAGCTGCTAATACCCAGAACCGGCGGCCCCTAATATTAGTGTATTTGGGGAAAGCTTAATACATGTGGAAAACCCAATATACCCAGTGTAATGTTTTCCAAAGTCGATCTGCGTGCTAACTCTGTATTGGGGAAATAATTAGGCTTCTCATGCTTAGACCAAATTCTTTCTTTAGTTTATTAAATTTCACACTGGTTCTTCATAGATGCCTGGTGTCGAGCTCGTTGTTCAAGGCTATTAAGAGTGGCGAAAGAAGGCATAAAATAAATTTTTTTTGGGCATCCTGTCTTTTCATTTTCCTGCTTTAAGTAGGAAATAATTTCGGTCTCGTCTAAAGATAAGACATGTTTTATGCCTCATTTTGGTTGAATCACTATCTCCTAGTGAACGTAAGTGATATGTAGTGGAGGGTTTTCTCCACCAAACTAGCGTTATAGTGAGCCGCTTCATTACCATTACCTGAGTAGAGATCATCCGTATATTCTCTCTGTGTATGTCAAGCAGGCAGTGAAGAGACTTAATATGCATTTACATGATATTTTTATCGTATCTGTTCTCTACTACTAACAGCTTCCCTTTCTTTTTCAACAGTCAACAAATTCGGCTGACAGATTACCAGCTCAACTTCAGCTGGGATTGCTTTCACCCTTTTACCTAAGGAGATTATTTGAACGCATGGGGGCAACATATATCAAGTTAGGTCAGGTAAAACAATCTTCTGTAATCATCGTTATCATTTTACTACAATTATTTTTACCCTTCTACCGTATCTCTCTCTCTCTCTCTCTCTCCCCCTCGCCTCCAATATGTTGTGAATTTTTTATCATCCAGTGTTCTGGTCTCTAATGCTAGAGTTGCCCGTGTTCTGTAGTTCATCGCATCTGCACCCACATTATTCCCTCCAGAATATGTTCAGGAATTCCAAAACTGTTTCGATAGAGCTCCTGTGGTTCCCTTTAATGAGATCAAAGCGATCCTTCGTGAGGAATTGGGTAGACCAATTGAAAGTGTTTATGAATATGTTGACCCAACTCCAATTGCTTCAGCCTCTATAGCTCAGGTTCGCATTTATCTTTTCATTTTCTATTTTGTTTTTGTTTTTCTATGCTTTACGTTGAATTCACACTGATAAAAGTTTGTGATACCGTAACTAGGTTCATGGTGCAAGGCTAAAAGGCTCACAGGAGGATGTGGTTATTAAGGTCTTGAAACCTGGAATAGAAGATATATTGGTTGCGGATCTGAACTTTGTTTACGTTGTCGCTCGCCTTCTGGAGTTTTTGAATCCTGAATTAAGCCGTGCATCACTGGTATTATGCAGATAGAATTTCTCCTTTTTGAACAATTTCAATGCTGGTTCCTTAAATAGAACCTTCTGTTTTAATTTGTACATCCTTCCAGTAGGTTGGTATTGTGAAAGACATACGGGAGTCCATGCTTGAAGAGGTCGACTTTCAAAAGGAGGCTGAAAATATAGAGGCCTTTAGGAGATATTTAGAAGCAATGGCACTGACGCAGCAGGCCACAGCTCCAAAAGTGTATTACCAATGCAGTACCAAACGCGTTTTGACCATGCAGAGGCTATATGGGGTCCCTCTGACTGATCTAGACACTATAAGTTCTCTTGTTTCCAGTCCAGAGACCAGTCTCATAACTGCCCTGAACGTTTGGTAGGAGAGACTATGTATTCTCTTAATTCATTGCTTTTATTCTGGTAGTTAGTGACGTTTTAGAACTTTCTTCGTACGGAATTCTCTGCAGGTTTGGCAGTTTGCTTGCATGTGAAACCTTTCACGCAGACGTGCACGCTGGCAATTTGTGGTTATTACGTGATGGCCGCATTGGTTTTCTTGATTTCGGTATGTTTTCGCCATGTTTAGCATATGGCGTTTCTCTGATGATTTCTGCTTTGTGCCTCATCACTTGGCATCATAGGTCCTGTGTTGTTTGGAAAATAAAGAATTGCATAAATAATATCTCTCGTGAAGGGAACGGTTGGAAAGTATACATTTTTATCAGCTAGCTGATTTAAATATATTGACTAATATTTCAGCTCACAAGTTCTGTACTCGATAAATTTATTTATTGAATCTGCCTGATTTAGGTACTTAATCTCGGAACGATTTTTCTTAGTAACCAAGTGTGTCATACATTGGTTTGGAACTTGTCATTTGCATGAAATGGTTACTAGTTCCACAAATTAAAACTTAAGTTTCAGGTGAAACAGTTCTATTTCTCTACCTTTATGACTTAAACTTAAATCCAAATCAGGAATTGTTGGACGAATATCACCGAAAACATGGGCTGCAATGGAAGTATTTTTGGAATCAATTGCGACAGAAGAATATGATGCAATGGCTTCCGCACTGATTGAAATGGGTGCGACAAACACAAATGTTGATTCCAGGGCCTTTGCAAGAGACTTGGAAAAGATATTCTCGTCGATTAAGGTGTTTATCACTTGCAAGTTTTTACTAATATTAGTCATCGAACTTACTGGCATATTATTATCCGTACAAGCTGAAACCTTCAAATTTTTTTGTCATAAAATCTCTTATGCAGGACTTGGATACAGAAGTGGTTATAGCAACAGCCAGGGGAACAAATACCACCGCAACTGCCGTCTCTGCTAATGTAATTGTTGATGAGAGGCAGATGAACGCACTTTTCCTCGACGTGGTAAAGCTGTTCTTCTAGTTCTACTCTAAATTAGGATGTGGTTAGTTTTGAATGTTGTGATTACCAACATGACATTCTTGTTTGTTCGCAGGTTCGGGTTAGTGAATCATATGGGCTGAAATTTCCAAGGGAGTTTGCACTTCTCATGAAGCAGTTGCTGTACTTCGATCGGTACACCCGGTTGCTGGCACCGAACTTGAACATGCTTCAGGATCAGAGGATCTCCATTGTTTCAAATCGAAGAAGCAACCATAGGAACAACTACAGATAAAAGGTTTCCAGATACATAGAAATATACGTGTATTCCATATGGCAGTATTTGTATATATAAAATTAAAGTAGTTGAAGTTGGAAATATCATACCATAGGAACATGAATACGACAGGAATGCCATTTACGCCACATGCTTTAGGAAAATACAAATTATGATTTGAGTTATAAAAGGTGGGTTATTACTTTAGTCTTCTTACATTCTCACCACCATTGTAGGTTGTAATTGACCATTACCTTTCCGTATACAATTCTGAATTTCCAATTCTCCATCCGATTTTGTTGAATTATTATATATATTATTTTTAATTTAATGTGATGTGATGGTTCAAAATTGTGTCCAATTCATAACCTCTCATAGAATTGTATTCTTCCAATTATAGATTCTGCAGCTTTCCTTTGGATTTCAAGTAACTAGATCCCAATAATTTTGCATAATGAGGGCAATAATAGAGTCTGGTTTATATATATATATATATATATAGACATATAAGGGATTCGGTGTATATCACTTACACTTGTTAAAGAGAAATAACGAAAAGATTTCGAACCTGAGGTTCCTACCCAAACTCGAATCCTGGGAGTTCCTATTAGAACCTCTCCTTTTCCATCTACTTAGCTAGCTCCAGTCTTTTGTTATAATTGCCTTATGATTGAGGCGCGCATCCAAAGGACAGTAGGACTCGGATACAGATTTTCTCAAAAGTTTAGGGGTTTATCACAACTGTAATAAGACCACATTGGTCTCGCATTTTAAATAGTTAAATGTTATTGTGGGGATTTATTTTATTTTATTTTATTTTATTTTTAAGTTCGTCTTCTTGATGATCAGATACTGTAAAAACTGTAAAAACTATCAATTAATGAACAAGATATTAAAAAGTTGATCATTATACATGACGTGTGGTAATTATCATACACAAAACAAATAAATCAAATACTTCCTCCGGTGAACCTCTGTACAGACAAAAATGAAACACTCCACTCATTTTCTACATCAAACACTTCTCTTTTGTATGGAAAAGTCACCAAAATGTAGCTGATAAGACAACCCAAAGTCCAGTAAAACAATTCCAGCTTCTTTGTAGGGTTTGATCCCTTCGTTTGATGCCGTTTCTCGAACACTCTACTCCACAACAAATTTTCACGTCAGCGAGTTCCCGGCCAAATAGTATGCTTGAAATATCCTCGGAAATAGCTTTCAGTTCCTTGACTCTTCTCTCTGCATAGGGTATAAGCTTTTCCCTTTGCCAGATGAATAAGAGCCAAATATTACATCATTTGGTGAAGAATACCCCATGAGTCTATGAAGTGGTGAAGTTGATCTAGGTGGCAACTTCTCGATTTCTGAAGACAAATTTTCCGACGTACGTAAGTTCGAAGAAGGCACAGAGGATTCATGTCTCGATAAGCGGTTCTTATATCTCCCTTGAGAGTGTTCAGGAGCCAACTCTTTGCTGTCACTGGACAAATCAGAAGAACCATATAGTATTCTTTTGTCGAATCTTCTTCCAAGTGGAGTGTGATAGGGTGTGGTGGGCATGGGATCTCCTTCAGTTGAGAAGCTTTTGCGGCAAGAAAGGCCATAATCATCGGAACATGACACGGGATCTCCATGTAGAGCTTGAGATGATGAAGCCATATTTCTCGTGTCAATCTCATCGCCATAGTCCTCAGCTTCACTCAGTGGAGGAGTGTCTACAGAATCCGCTGTATAGGGTACAATACGAGATCCGTTTTGAAGTGAAAACTTAAGTACCTCTGAACAAGCACCGCACCTCAACCGGTGGAATTTCTTTTTGAAGAGGAGAAAATCAGCAGGCAGCTGCAGAAGTATGGAGCAGTTGTAACAAACTATGATAGGGGCACCACCTGCAATAGGCCGGAAATGGCGCTTGGCTGAGTGATGCTTGTCCCTCAAGTAATTCGTCATGTCTTGATTTCTGCGCCGCTGGTCATCAGACTGCATTTCACGTCCCCACGGGGGATATTCGGAGTCCATACTCCATTGAGGGCTTGAGGGATAAGAGCTATAGGATGCGTAATTGTGGCCAGGATGGGTCCTGTACAGTTCACTAGTATTGTAATGCGAGGGTGGAGGCAGTTGTGCAGAGCGTGGCCAATCTTGCGGAAAGCAATGGGAACAGGAGGGATCAACTTGGTGACATCTTCTTGGTGCCTCACCTGAAAAGGGTACCTTGTTCAACCTATTCCGATTGGAATGGTTGATGCCAGATCCGTATCTTCCATAATACCTGGGATAGTCTGAATGCTGAAAACGTTCCTCCGAAGTGGCCTCGTAATTATGGTATCCAGGGTTACATCTTTCCTTTCTGGAGAGTCCTTCAATCCCGTTATTTCCGTTATCATACAGAGAGCGGGATTTGTCAATTTGATTACGCATTTCAAACACCATTCTCAGCAGTTTCACCACCTGTCCATGGTCTTCATTCAAGTCACGTGATTGAAAACTTGAACGGCGGTGGAACTCATTATGCAATCGATTGGAAGGGCCCCCATCTTCATAGCCAGCTTGGGAAGTTGACCAATGGAAATCCGAACTAGGTTGATGTTCATGTCTCCCTGGTCTCCAATTTCGTGCAGTTCGGTTGTGCCTGGCAGGTTCTAGAAATTTGTTGCGATCCCAGTTGCCATTCTTCCTTGCATGAGTCTTCTTATCTAACAAGGGAGGCCTTACTTGATGCTGCATCTCAGACTCTCTATTCATTGTTGTCCGCGCCACGAATTTGTCTCTTCTAGGTCGTTCTTCAGCACGAAGAAAGTTTTTAGCTTTGCAAGTATCTTCAAGTGAATGCAAATGGCAAGTAGGGAAATGATCGTCCGGTCCATCATAAGAAGAGATACTGCCATCATATGCACGAGAGGCTCTTGTTGGGGATTTGGAAATGTTTCCAAGAGAACCACTGAGCTCAGAGCTGCGGTTGAGTTCTTCAGATTTCAAATTTCCATAGCCCTGGTGAACACTTTTCCGAGGTTGCTTAAGTTGTTCGCTATGAGAAGACACAAAAGTATCTGTTGCAACGCTTACCCTCACAGCCATAGGAGCGGAGGCACTTGAACAATTTTCCAATGCAGCAACTGAGTTGACAGCATTAGATGTTCTAACATCGGAATCAGCATCATTCCTACTGGTATCTACTGTATTTGCTCCTGCCAACGGTGAGCTATCATCCTCGACTGGTACTTCTAAATCCGCTCCTGCTAAAGATGGCTCATTCTCATTATGAACAGGCTCCTCATTTCCGTTTCGGGTAGCGGATTCCTCCTTCTCGTCATGAGAAATTTCCTCACTGATTTCCTTGATTTCCTCGCGAGCAAAGTCCTCATTCTCATCATGAGCAGATTCCTCAGTTTCATCATGGGCAAACTCCTCGCTCTCATGATGAGCAATCTCCTCGTTATCGGCCAAGTTCACTTTCTCATCATGCACCAACTCCCCATCCCCCTTATTGGCAAAGCTCTTGTTCCCATCATTAGCAGCCTCGTCATTCTCATTAAGACCAAACTCCTCATTCTTATTATCAACAAACTCAGTTGGTGAAAAGATTTCGTTGGAAACTTCAGATCCTTCATTGTCACAATCAGACAAATCACTTCGATGACCCCCGGTGTTCTGGTTTTCACTTGATAAATTTGTTCCCCCAAGCTGCTCATCTTCACAATCCTCGGATCTACTTTGATCCCTCTCATTGTTTTCGGACGGAGGGCATTCTCCTAAGCCTGGAAGAACATCTTTACTACTCGAACTGAGTTCTCCTTCTTCATGAACACGATCTGTTTGGTTCTCCTGAACAGCTTCCACATTATTTGAGCCAGATCCTGAGCTTCTAGCATTATTTGCGCTCTTCTTCGCTGTATTCGGAAAAATGACGGAAAGAAATAAATCAAAAGAAACTAGGGAGCTTTAATCTACATGTGTCTTTTTCAATAAAAGAGGCTCGATCATATAGATTGCTGAATTCGTATCAGAAAAGAAAAACCAGAAGTAAGACATCTACCCCAAGTTTAGCAGACTTTTGCACTCTCTTGTTCTTAGACACTACAATGCAACGCCAAATTCATGTGCCAAAGCCAAATTTTGGCATTTGCATAGAAAAACCACTCTCCAAAGCAATACTAACATTGATGCTAAATTTGGCAGCTATACTTGGTGAGAAAATTACCAACAGGTATAGCAATTGCCAGTTTGGCATTTGATTCTCATCGATTGATGCATCGACTCTCCAATATTTACAACATTGTCATTTTCTAATTGTTTAACGACTACAAATTTACTTTTACAAGGTTCCAAAGCTTAACAATGATAACAAAAAATAGATATAGCATTATGCACTGAGCCAAATATAACGTAAGCAGCGGTAATTGCATTAAAGATGTATAAAAACTATTTAAAAAAAAAATTGCAACGAAGGCCAAAACATACTCGTTATCTGTTATCACTTTTTCGCAAAATCAATCGCATAACTGAATATGAACTGAGATATTGAAGAGTTCACAATCACCATAAGCTTAATGTCACTCTAGAGAATGCACACACACACACACACACACACATATATATAAGCCAACTACTCTTTGCACAGATCATAACATGATAATTACTTTTACAATTTTCATAAAATCTAGTACCTTGGAGAGTGGTATCACATCCACCACACTTGTACACAGGAAATTCTGGCAACTCAGGAAGAACCAACCAGCATTTAGGACATCTAACTAGCCGAACTTTAGTAGTGATATCACCGGCCATGATCGCCCCGATACGTGAGCTCAATCAGCCAAAAAACGAGTTTTCACCAGAAACAATCAATGATTGGTTCTAACCATACAAATGTCTCCTGTCAAGTAACTATGAAGCTCACACAACCTGCATTATGATAGATTTAAAAAAAAAAAAAAAAAGATGTATAAGCATTCATCAGAGACTAAACCATATAAAGTAAACAAAAGCCAGACTAAATATAGGACGAGAAAAAGAAAAAAAACAATATAAATTAGTGTTATATATATATACATGTATACATATATATAAGGTTTGTGGGTGTATCTGAATCATCAGTTATACCAAGTGATTTGTTGTTTTCTCTCTTTTTTCCCTGATGGAAGGAACCCTGCAATGGATATTTTCTCCTCAGTTGCAGATTGTGTGATTAAAAAAAGAAATCCTACTGAAAAAAAAAAAAAAAAAAAGCTGCATCCTTTAAATAATCATAGAAAATTCCCACAAACAAATATACCTTTGTTAATTACCAAAGATCTTATAAAAATAATGATAATAAATTAGTCGGTGAATATTAATGAATTGGGTCTCAAAATTTGTACCAAGTCAGAGAATGTTGGAAATGAGTTTATTTAGAATAAAAATAAAATAAAATAAAATAAAACTCACACAACGTGAAGGCAAATTATGGGAAACAACTAGTTAACTGCAAACCGAATCTAATTTCCGATCAAACCGACAAAAAGATAGAAAAATTAAAAAGAAAAATTCATCAGGAAAGCAAACAGCATAGATCAGAGGCAAAATATGACTCACCTGAATTCTAACTAAAATATCCCAAAAAAAAGAAAAGAAAAGAAAAGAAAGATAATGCCGTGGAGATTAGGGCTGTACTGGTTTGGTTTCTCCTTTTAAAAACCCGATGCCGTGAAGTTTGGGACGAAATTGAAAATGACTATAATAATAATTTAAAAAAAAAAAAAAAAAGGGAAAAAAAGAGAAAACTTACCTTGGTTTAGAGATTACGAAGAGAGCTTCTTATTCAAACTCTCAATCTCATCTTTTGGAGCAAAAATTCTCTGCTTTTTGTGGCAAAGCTTATGAATTTCGAAAACGTACCAAACTCCTCTTCTTCTTCTTCTTCTTCTTCGTCTTCGTCTTCGTCTTCTTGGTCTGGTTATTCTTCGTGTTCGTGTTCTGTGGCGTGTTAAAGAGGCTTCATAGTGGTCAAAAGTCAGCTCCTCCGACCAGACGGACCACGAAAGTATGATGATATGATTTCGAAAACTCTCATTTTCTATACTGACTTGACCACTTTCGAGTCGTGCCCAAAAAGAAACCAATCGAACAAAACAATAATAAAAATAAAAATATATACACGGGAAGAACCGGAAAATAAATTAGAGCACCTCACCTGGCTGGTGCATTTAAAGCTCAGCCTTTTTTTTTTTTTAATTTTATTTTAAGACCAATGCATCCTGAATTTGTTGTATAATTATATTTCACACTTTAAACTTTTATATTTGTAATTTACACCTTAAAATTAGAAGATTGTAGTAATTTATTTTATTAATAATAATATTAATCTTTTAAAAGAAATATACATTTGATTTATATATGATCTGTTCATAAGTAACATGAATGATCATTTCAAATTTTATTGAAGCTTGCATCTATAATTGAATATTATTAAAACAAAAAAATTTTCAATTAATTTGTTTTAAATAAAAATTTTGATTGATTTTGAAAAAAAAAAAACATTTTATTATCTTAATTAACAATCTATAAGGAAATCAAGTGTCAATTAAAAAGAATATAACATTTTTATCAATGGAAGTAGATTGCTATAGATTTGTAAGTTTCAGAATATAAATTATCAAAATTAAAAATTTAAGGATGCAAATTGTAACTGTGTGATTAGTTTAGAGTGCCTTGGTGTAAAAAAAACCTTTAAAACTGGGTCATTAACTCCGTTAGTCTTAAAGCACGAGTGTTTTGTCAAACTTTTTATTTTGACAGATTATATCCTGAATTTTGTTTTTTTTTTTTTTGGATAATTTTCTTGATACTAAAGTTAGCCCAAAAATTTTTAAAATATAACTGAGATGATCAATGTCCCTATACACAATGACTGATAAATTTTATAGATAACATCAGAAGAAAAAAAATTATAGACAATTGTATTAAAAATAAAATGTAATCACTTTAAAAGGCTTTTAACAACAATTAAATGAATATTGTGCACTTACTAAAACTATTTCCATAAAATATCATTGGGATCAACATGTGATTATTTTTGTCAAATTATATTAATTCAGTTGTAAAGAAAGAAAGTAACACAATAATTCCGCTCCCTCTCCTTCGTAGACCGTTATCCCAAGTCAACCATTATATTCTTTTTTTTAATTAATATTTTTTGGAATTGAATGATGATTTCGTTGTCATAATATTTGCGTATGTAATAATTTTGTTATTAATTATTGTTTTCCAACCATAAATCTTGTTATTCGTTGGAATGAAAATTTATGTCCCCTAATCCCAATCTCAGACCCGAAATATTCAAAGTCAACCATTGAAATGTCCCATTGGAAAGAAGGGGTCACTCTCCAGCTGTCAGAAACACGTGGCACCCATTGATTGTGTTGTTAAACTAAGGGACCCACCTTTAATGACTAGAGGAGTGCAAGGGCAAAACTGTCAATTGGGGCGGTCACCGGTTGGTGGTTAGTGGTGACTGACAGAGGGATGATGAAGGACACGCCACTGATTCGCTGTTCAAATCAATTAACGAATTTCTTTTTTTTTTGGCACCCTTTTATAATAACGACTTTTTTTTTTTTTGAAATAATATAATAATGACTTTTTGTTTTACATATAAATTTTTTAACTTTTTAATCAAATTCTTAGAAATATGATTCAAGATTAAATTTCATCAATGTCCCTCCAATATGTTCCCTATTTCATTTTATCCTTTAAATTTTCAAAATCATTTATTATATCCTTTGAAGTATACAAAATCATTTAAAATGAAAAAAGACAGAAAGAAATAAAGAAATGGGTATAAAGATAGAACTTCTTCTTCATGGCCAATTCCAACGTGCCAAGATCAAAAAAAAAAAAAAA